>UXGD01001609.1:0-32993 GCA_900474315.1 Torymus auratus
TCCGGTTTATTCGGTTTAACACCACACCAGCTGCTTCTTTGGCAAGTTCACTTGTATTGAGTGCATTTACATTTTATTATATATATTACACTTATATGCATTATTCAAACTAATATGGAAAAAAGAGAAAAAATCAAGGGTAATTATACAGTTACACGCATTTTTCCATTAGGGACGCAATATAATGTGAGGAAAAAGTCAGTTCTTCAATCGCTGCGCGAAAAAACATTGCAATACAATTCATATATGTATGTATATATATTTACCATTTTATATATATATATATTTTTTTGTTTATAATATTACATAGCAGTCATCGCCACCCTCACATCAGACACATTTTTTTTAGCCAGAAACAAATATACAACGACGTTTATTAAGAAAAGTCATCGGGATTAAATGCTTACACAATGTACAACGCACACCTACATCATCATCATGATTATCGTCTCCTCCTCCCTTATTAACGATCGACTTAAAGTTGTCCCTATTGTATATGCTGCAACTCTCGCCTCCGTTCGATTAAACACATGATGGGCCATCACGAAAATAATAAAAGCGGTTACCGCGAAGCGCGCGTACACTCCTCTGGTTATACAATATTAGTAAATGGAACACCGACGTATTAAGTGCGTTTTTTTGCTCTCTCTCTCTCTTTGCCTCGAGGAATACGCGACTCAATATATATGTGATTGTTGTACACATCGATCGTCACCGCGTGGGGGTTGTTGTTATTTTATGTAAGTATTCGTATAACATACGCAACGCATCGGAAAAAATTCGGGGGATTAAGGGGCTGTGAAAATTTGTCTGTTACCATTTACGTGTGTGTAGAAAACTATAGAGACAAGGGCTTTTTCTTTTTTTTAATCGATTGGGTGTAAAAAGTTTTCGAGTTGTACATTTTCTTTTTTCTTTATCTCTGTTTAGATCACCTGGTTCCGATTGTTAGAGTTCTTTTTGTATAAAAAAAAATGAGTTTCTCGTCTGCGATTGTATAATAATGTCGGTAACGCGTGAAATTAGTTATAGTAACAGGAAATTTTTACACACCCTTAAATTGTCACGCGATCGAACTAAAAGTGTAATGTCTCGTTTCACAAACTATGAACACTGAACATTAAATTATATGCTTTTGCTTTTGTTGAAAAAACAATTTGATCGATAATCATATATAACACACTCATATCACATGTACGATAAACAACCTAATCGCCTAAACAATTATAAGTACAAAAACTAGCCTCTTCGAAAATACATAGGTATATAATAATAAAGTATATATGTCGAGCTTAATTATACCGCCTACTAAATTCATCGAATCTTATACTTTCGAAGCGTCGAAATAATGCGCGATGCAAGATTAATGTAGAGTTCCCGCGCGCGCGCTTCATAGCGATTCTCAGAACGAAAGTATCCTCGACTGTCCATATTCGGCTTACAGATTAGTGGTACAACGGAGAGGACTTGGACATTTAAAAAACGTTCATCCAAACTATATAAGAGTCACTCGGTTACGATTTTATCCTTGCTTGTCAAAATTGTCATTGTCTCAGTTTTGTAAGTAATTTTCAACGGGAATCTGAAGGACAGGATAGTTGGGAAGGGGAATTAATATCGACAAACACTGATAAAATCTTACTCGAATTTGTCATTTATAATCGAGTGTAGATATATATATTTATATCCTTTAATCAAATATAAGAGTCTTTGGTTTCTCATTTACTTCACGTCGATGAAGAAGAGCGTCGTCGTCTCTTTCTCTCTCTTTTTTGTTTGTTTGTGTGTCAATATAGTATCGAACGTACGAAGCGAAGCGATTGCACCGGTCAAATGGCCAAATCATACATTACTTGTCAGGGCAAATCTCTTCCCGAGTCTGAAGGTTTTTTTCTTCGTGATGTATTTTGTAAACGAGTATTAGGTACGCGACTAAAATTTTGCTTGATATGCTGAAAAATCGTTTGGTACGTGCAGTACGCTGTGCTTGAATTTCACCACAAAGTTTGCTCGATCTGAAACTCTATATATGTCTCGTCAGAAGTGAGTTTTCAGATTCGGGAAGAGGATCTTTGTAGACGAACGTGGGATCGCTAGTCGCGAGCAACTTACGCGCGTTAAAAATCTCTAAACGAAAAGAAGCTTTCCATTCTATTGAATTTAATATATTACCTAAGTGTCAGTCGACTCTCACATTTTTCCCTTAAAAACGAACTATATATTTAAAAAAATCTTCAATATAGATACACGATGAAAGATAAAAATACTGTCCTATCTATTCAATTTACTCTTTTATCTTTTTTTTTGTCTGTTTTTATTTATTTATTTTTTTTGTCATCATTGAAATTCTTTAATACTTTGAGAAAGAGCGTCGCTTCGCTTTGTCCTCTTGTACGAGAAAATTTATTATTTTTTTTTTTTGCGTTACCTATTTTTTTTTCAGTAACAACTGTGCTTACACTCAACTTTCAAGTCTTTTTCGTTTCTTTTTTTTACGACTAAACCAAGTCTTGAAATACCTTGATGCTCCTTTTTTCGGTTAATATAACGTGAACCACAATGACCAAGCTTTAGTTTCAAAATCGATTCTAAAAACTCGTAGGTACTAAACTCCTGTATCAAAGATTGACTTTCGACTTTGATTGTTACATAATTTGACTATAATATATATAAGGACCTCCTTCTTTCTCCCTCTCTACGAAAAAGACCGAGAAATTGTCGAGTGTAAGCCCAGTTCGAGATATGTGGCTGACTTTGTGCCTTCAATGTCTCTGTGAAATTGTACAATTTGAAACCCTCTATGGTTTCCTCTTTTGTCGACGCGAGTCGCCGTCGTTCGCTGATCAGCGGCTCGCGTCGACTTGTATAATATTTTTTTTTAGTCTTTTCTCTTGTCATTTGTTCTTTTATTTTTTTTCTTCTTTATTTTTTTGTTTCTTTCAAGTTCGCGAATCGATGGAGTTTGATTGGGTGGCTGTTGATTATTTAATAGAACATGCGATGCTGGTAGCTCGGGTAGCCGCTTCTGGAGTTCAGCAAGAGACCGTTTCGGCCGCCGTAGCTGTCGTAGTTCTGCAAGAAGATCAGAAGAATTTTTTCTCAAGTATTTATTAATTGAATCGAAGATGGTTCCAGAAAACATTCATTTCAAACTGACTTTCATGAATAGTTATAATCATATGTATAGGATTTGATTGAGACGTTGTCTATACGAATCATGAATTGCTAGACAATATAATTGAATCAAATACTATGTTATATCTTGATAAAGCGACGGCAAGTGATAATGAAAAATTCAAATATATATGCTTTATAAACGACGTTATTAAATCATAGGACGTGATCGAAACCGCAAAGATATATAACGAAATTTATACGCGAAAAATTCATAGTGGTTAAACATTGGTTTCAAGGCAAACCTTGATTAAAGAAAATCAAAAAAGCCTTTTCTTCAATTTTCAACAATTATTCCCAGAAACGTCCTAGACAAATTTTCAAAAAATAAAATAAAACTAGCGAAATTAGCTTATATTTGCTTTTTTAAAAATTAAAAAAAATCTTGATTCCTTCAAAAGTTCTTTCCGTCTAAGGTTGAAAAGTTCTTTGCAAATTTGCGTGTAGGACGTTTTCGTAATAAATATACCAAACAAGTTGTCGAAAAGGCTTCTTTTTACATTTCTTGAAAAAAAAAAAAAAAAAAAAGTTCGATCTTTGAAAAAAGGATATAATTATCACCAAGACTACTTTTTCAATTACACATGATTTTTCTCCTATAAGTATTATGCGGTAAAAATAGGGAGCAGGATATTTCACCAAAAAAATACACTCGATTAAAAATTATACAACTTATATACCTGCGAGCGCTTCCTGGACACCATGAACCTCTTCTCAGGTGGATAGTACGCCGCGGCTGCCGGATGCTGGCCGTATGGCAGAGCGTACTGAGGCGTTCCGTACTGCACGCCTGTATCGTATTGCTGCTGTCCGGCGCCGCTGGATCCAGAGCCCGTCGAGCCGCCGCCGCCGTACTGCTGGAGGTACTGTTCGTAGTAGCTAGCGCTCGGTCGCGAGGAAGCGCGGCCTGCCGCCAGTGCGGCGATGTCCGCTGAGGTCAGCAGCGGCTCCGCCGTGAGGTAGTGGTGCTGCTGCGATGGGTAGACTGCTGTGTCTAGCCATGAGGTGCCTGCAAGTGGGATCGGGCTTATCGTTAGTAACTGGTATATATTGATTTTTTTATTTTTTATAATTAGGTTGGACGCTGTGAATTTACGTCGAGGATCGAGGTTTGGATCATTTTACCGGTGATTTTATTATTTTGGGAACGCTTTCTATTAATAAATTTTTATTCACTGGATTATTGCATCTAAACGTTTTATTAAAATTTAAATTCAACTTTCAAATTATAAAACTAGCTGTTTTAGATACAAGTAATGTAACGTTCGTAATTCTAGTATATGAATTTAATAATTTCTTGACATTTACGTATAAGTAAAGCTCTATCTCAAACTATATACACCATCACAATGAAGTATATTATACGATACTCTAAGATATGAACGAGGTATACTATAAGAAGCCTAACTGCACTAATAAAAAAAATCGCTCAAGTTCCATCTTTCCCTTTTCCCCCACCCCGCAATAACTCGCGCAGTAAACGAACAAAACCTGGGCTCGCTAACTCACCTCGTGGATCCTCATCGTCGAGGCCGATCATGTTGGAATCGTCGTCCAGGTCGTACTCGTTGTTACCAAAGTTCCTCCAGTTTCTGCGAGCCGAAAACGCGCGCATTAGCATATACATTAATTACACGCTTTATATTCAATATTCACTTATATTCAGTTCGGCACACTCACCCTACACGGTTACGGCGTTCGTCATAAAGCGAGAGCAGAGCGATGAAGTCTTCCGGGTCAACGTCAAGCTCGCGCTTGTAACGTGGCTCCTGATAGTACGCCAGTCTGAAACAGAAGTAGAAGAACGCGGGGATGAATAATTTTCCATTTGAGCTCTCGAAATTATTTTTATCGTCCAGCAGGGGAAGGTAATTTCGTTCGCTGACTGCTTTTTTTTTATTTCTCGTCGACGGAGAAATGGAATTGATATAGAATCGAGTTTGCGAGCGGGCGTCGATTACATTGGATGGGAAGTAAAGTTGGAATTCCGCGAAATTTTATGACTGTTTTTTATCTCGCTGGGAAAAGAATTTTTCTGCGCATATATAAAGATATCCAAAGGTCCCTTTTATAACGTGCGCCGTGAAAAGGTATCTAATCTTTCTAAGAGATATATTATAAACTTCCGCATGCTCCTGCCTTTTACGCGCGCCATACACGGTTAATATTCAAAGTTAAGGTCTATATAAAGTACGAAAATGAACTGCGAGCGCGCTGTACACTTCAGAACGCTATTACACGCTGTATAAAACGTATTATACGCGGCAAGCATCTAGCTTGATTAAAAATCCAGCGAAAAGCGGGCACGGGGGTGATGAGAAAAATCAAACGGAAGATGAAAGCAAATCGAAGGGCGCAGATGTAACGAAAATATATATTGAAAGTTAAAAAAAAATGCGTTCGAAGAAAATGTAGATGTGAACTCGCTGCGAAAAGAGAATTTTTAATACAAAATGTATCGGTATACGTTATATATGTCCTTTTATACCGCGTTCAATTCTCCTCGAAGCTCGCGCGGCTTTTATCCGAAACGTATAGATAAAAAATGCATGCAATGGTCCGTTCGATATTTGAATAAATAAACAACACCTATATATACGTCCCCCTCGTATACATCCCACATAGTAATATCAAAACCAATCAATCATTATACACACGTACACAGAAAAAAAACCAACAACATAAGCCTTCCATCAGCCTCCACTAAGCTCGTCGCGATCTGAAAGAAAGTCCACGTCTGCAACCCACGCCCCGGGGAACCTCACTTACTCCCTCTTTCTAAAGACGACGACGGCGAGGAGTATAGGGCTGAGCGCGGGGGCGAACGCCCGCGGGAGTGCGGCCGCTCTTATATATATGAGCAACCGCGCGCATGGCCTCGCTTAGTACTTACCTACTGTATGTGCCGATATGCACTCTTGCGCTAGCTCTTTATATTTCAATGGGGCGCGATACCCGCGAGAGTAAAACGGTTCCACCCCTGCTTTTAATTCGAGTGCGGTAGTGAACGCTGTTCTTTATATCGAGCGGGTATAAAATGTTAATTATGCTATTGAGAGCAGCGTTTGGATCAGTTGGCAAGGCGCTTGCCATCTGAGGTGTTTTCCGGATTTTTCGGCAACGAAGATTCGAAACTACATTCGCTCCCGGATATATTGTGCTTGAGGTTTTCGATATACGACCTGTGATACGCTGATGAGCTAGATGCGCTGAGTTGCACTAATCAACAGTCTATATCACTGATAGGGTATCACTGAAAAAAATATTACGAATTCCCCATGGGCACTGATATGTATTGTGGTAATTATCGGGTCCCCTATAAAGGGAGAGCCACAGCTAACAATGCGAAAGAAAGAAAGAATGAAAGATAAGCTATTGTATATGTATATAATAGAAAGAAGTGGGGCTCATGGGCTGACCGAATCTTGGTTAACGCTACTTATCGAACGTCGGGGAGAGAAATTGGAGCGAGAATCGGCGAAGCTCTCCCTTTTCTGAAAAATTAATCATGTGTATATAATATTCATCGTATATACCGCAAGTGTTCCGTCTGAAAAATCGTGCGCATAATATGCGTATATAATACCATCATTTTTCACCTCACCTCCCTCTCTATAAATGTATTATACATATACGAGTATACCGACAGTAATAACAAATCGTTTCCTCAGACTATAACCATAACCGCGGCTTACGCACACATGAACGAAAAAATCTTCTCACCTTACGATCCCTCCTCCTCAATTAGCCCATCGATTCGGCGAATATATATATCAATCACCCCAGCTCCCATCCCAAAATCATCATCATTATCACCACCATTACCATCCTACACTCTCGCTCCATCTCTCCCACTCATCCGTCACCTCTCTCTCTCTCTCTCTAGCCGCCGCCCCCGCACAGAGCTCTATATCCCCTAATCCTCCCGTTTTTCACCGCCCACGATATCACCTCTGCACTCGCGGGATCGATATAGCGGCCCCAGCAGCACCGTTGCAGCGTCAGCTGGCGTTGCTGCACTCGCGGTTATGTCCTGCCCCACCACCACGGCGTGACCCAGTTCGGCCCGCGCGAGCTCCATTCAGCTTTTCTCCGAGCGCGCGCATCCCTACCTCTCGCGGCTCTTTTATTGATGAACAGACATAGATGCACCTATATATATGCAAGCGCCTGTGTGTGTTTAGTTGCAGTCGCCGTACGTCACCGTTGTATCGAGCGAACTCCACGATTCTGGATAGTGTTATATAGGTATAGATGGGTAGTCCTGCGCGACTGGATCTCTGACGTAATTGCGCCGCGCGAGACAGGGAGAGAGAGAGAGGGAGCTAGCGGCTGGGTGGACTATTTTTGGACTCGCCGAGAGTGGGTCTATGAAGACCGAGGCGGAGCTTTGTGCCGCCCACGCGCCGAACTTTGGTTCGGCACCGCGATTGTTTTTGCGCCGATATATCGTTAACGCGCACGTACATTATATAGATATGTGCCTTTATTTTCGCCATATATAGCTTTTAAACAAAAATGTTTTATTATTGCTTTTTATTAAGAGTAACAAGACACCACTTTTTTCATATTGTATCTAGCTATTGTGTAACATTGTGAAATAACGTATATAAGAGATTCCTCGAAGTTCGCTACCTTGTTTTTACAATTTAAAGCAACACTGCGGAGTTTTCCTTGTTCCTTTGCCGGGGTATAAATTTTCATTACGACCGCGCCGCGGAAGGTTGTATACCGAAGCAACAATGAAAAGTTAAGCTCTCCACCGTTGCTGCTTGCACTGCAATACTATATACGCGGGAACTCGTATATATACGGATACAATAAATGTTCTCTTAATTTAAAGATACGCCGTGTAATACGGTAAGATTATGCTGCTTTTTTTTAATTTCACCGTTTTTCATTGATATACTTATATACTGGCGAAAAAATTGAGAGCTTGATAATGCATTTTAATGCTTTATTACGCTAACGATGTATAAGTGTATGCGAATTCTTATTTAATTTCAATCTCCGTATACAAGCATGGAAAATTCGAGCACTGCACAAGTACCGGAGGTAGGTACAACTCAACGAATGTCATCGAAAAAAGCTCGCATTAATCAAAAACAAGCCTTACTTATATAGCGAGCCGTCGACTCATCACAGTCCCATCATTACTCATATCCGACTCATCTTCGGCTCTAATTACGTTATTCTATGAAAAAAAAAATCATCTCACCTCTTATACATATGTAAATACACCACTTACCTCGTTCTCTCTATACCACCGCTAATTACATAGTGGAAAATACCCGCGCTGAATGAACCGCGACGACGGCTTATATAAAAATGCGGCGCATCGTTTCCGGAAAATAAACGAGCGTGTGCCACGTGTATTATACATAATATAGGTGTACGACTTCATTTATTTTTTTCCCTTATATATATATACGCGCGTGCGACGAATGACGATTCGCCGTAAAGCCCGAGTGACGTCAAAGAAGGAGTAGACAGACGAAAGAGAAATGTTTTTCATCTTTTTCGCAGCGACGCTTGTTACATCTCGAGGAGGAGGATGATGGTGGCTTTGCAGAGAGAAAGAGAGAGAGAGAGGACTTTTTATTTTCAAAGTACGGATGCGGCCGCTCGCTCGTGAATAACGAGCGCGACGTTGTAGTGGCAATTTTTATGGCGGCCGTTGTTGCTTTCGCAGGAATCGTTATAATTTGAACGAGTCCGGAAAAACTACGAGTAATGATGGTGAGTGTAGGTTGCCACGCAGCGGATTGCAATTAACGATTACAATGATAATTATAATCGAGAGTGGAATTTTACACCAATTTATTTTAATTTTTTGTTATGCGTTGGAACAAAAAACTAGATATGAGTGTTTAATTATTGTTACTTTAATTGCGGGCTTCAATATATAATGTATAGGTAATTCCATTAGCCACGGTGCCTATTATCTAGATTAATTTATCGATCACGCCGAACACGTTTTTTCTTTACTTTCTCGTTATCGTATATCGTTTTGCGGATCCGCGAGTCATCTTTTCTTTTTTTTGCGGGAATTCGCAACGTAATCCTTTCCGCGTTAAAACTTCGTAAGTCAGCGTAATACTCAACGAGCTTTTCCCAGGCAAACGACGTAATTAAAAAATTTAAATTGCAAAAGTGAAGCTACGATTACAACGCGGTACTTGGAATTCAGATGCTACCGCGACCTCCGGATAATTTTGCACTTTTTGTTCGATGTTAATTTTTTCGTCATAGGTTCTATATATATTGTCAATGTCCAATTATAATACTCGTCAAACCCGGGAAAAAAATGTATATACTATATATGATTATATATTGAATTTGATCTTATATTATTATAAGCATACATCGACGCCATGTAGCACAGTTCACAACCTCTGACGGAAAAGGGCACGACTCCGCTGCTATAGAAGTTATTATTGTTTTAATTTGTTTCACTTGAAACTCTAAATTTATTACCTAATATAAATATACGCTATACCGTTTCTATATTTGGACACGTTATTGCATTTCATCTTCATTCCTAATGAAAAGCATTCAATATCGTCTATTGAACATAAAATACTTATCCCTCGAAACATACCAATAGTCTATAGTATAGATACCATTAATTATTTTATAGCTAGTCGATACGTCGGTCGATACTATACATCACTATAGATACATATAATATATAATATAACATTTATACAATAACGAACAATTTCTTCTCACCGCCGCACGCGTCCACGCCAAATCTAATCAGCCGCCAGTCCGTCATCATTATATCCACGACCATTCAATTTCCCGTTCTCTCTCTACCTATCATCCCCTCAACAATACACCCCTTCCACCACCTCCATACACACATACACACGTGTAGAATACATCTAGGCCGCGTGCGAGCTGATGCTCGGGCACCAAGACGCTCACTCTTTCCCTCTCTCTACACCTCCGCCTATAGGTAGATATATATGCGCACACCAACACACTTTCACCGTCTGTCCTGGAAATCTGCGATCGTTATTTCCCGCCCGGCTGGCCGAAGACCAACGCCCTCAGCGGCCTCGGCCGCGCTATATGTATATATCACCCATTCAGAGCACGGACGGGCTCAGCGCGACACACAGGTGCGCGCGCGCGTTTCTATAAAGGCAAATCTACAGAAATAGACGCACACAAGTGGTCTCCAAAAGACTGAAAACAAAATTTTTTGGGGGGCACGTCTACATGGTAATTATATGATGTCTAATATAACGGACACGTGACCTACATCGAAATCTCATTGTTTAAATTACAGACACGGAAAAAAAACGAACATGCCGTGTTCGTCAAACAAAAAAATAGACACTCCTTTTATTATATAGTAGCAAAATGTATGTACCAATGATGCGTCTTCTTGAACAACATAGATTCCTTCTTGTAAAGTTGATGGAACATTATACAACCTATATTTGGCTTCTCCCTATTTGATATTCCTGTATTATTTTCTTCAGTAAAATCTTTGTCAGCAATATCTCGATTGGTGTATTTATTTGTTATATAGTCTACTACGTAAGTAACTTTACCCACCATTGTGTATCCAACCACAATATGCTAAAAGACTTTTCTGTCGCACCCGATGAGCAAGCCAGGTTTCATATGGGCATATCTCTGGAACTTTTGACTTTTGAAATTCACTTTTTTTCAATTTTTTTTTTGCTGCTGTTAGTTTAACGTGCGAAGCACATAAATGAGACAGGATGTATCATCCCCAATTTTCATGTAGAAAACTAGACCTGTAATCCATATTAGTGTGCCACCCACGTTAAATTCAGAAAATGGAAAAAAGTGCCAAAATAATTACGTTTTCATAACGCAATTATGATTGCATTGATCCATTTAAATGTCGGAGTGAAAGGGATTTCGAGCGTTTCTATAAATATTCTACAAATTAGGGAAAAATCGCATTCAACGTTTGATGTTCTCTTAGGCAAAAAATGTTGGCAATCACTAAGCCACGTTCAAAATTTGTTTTTCATATTCTGAAAGATTTAACGAACCGTGAAAATTTGGTTTGTCTTTCTTTTTTACTTTTGAACACCAATAGTGTGTCTATTTCTGTAGATTTGCGCATATGCAATGGGTTAAAAACGAGAGATATAGAGGATACAACATCATCGATCTTCCCTCTCTCTCTCTCTCATTCTCGGTGATCTACAGGTGGGCGGTTGACGATGACATATGTGTAGCGCGGACGGGTGCACGTGTACTTACCTGCGTGCAAACGGTGGACGTTGATTGCGCGTAATCAGCCGGTGTCGCGTGTGCGCTTGCGGCTATTCGTGTGTATATATCCGGTGATTAAACATAGGAGAGATAAGAGCGCAATATGGTTTAGGCTTTTTGTACAGAGGAATTTATTGAAGTGTGTCGTTAGGTGAAAGTTGGCTAGTTGTTAAAAATAGACAAGATGAAAGACAACAGTGTGTTCGGCAAGAAAAAGCGAGTGAGTTGAGAATTGACCCCTCGTGTGAAAGGCAGAGTGTAAAGAGCGATGCCGTTGGCGACTAGGTATAAAAATACTTTTTGAAGCAGCTTTTGAAGCTTTCTTTTTACGTGTAATATCTTTTGTGTTTAAAAGAAGCCATAACAACTGAAATAAAAGACTTTGGATGACATTATGTAGAATGATATACTTCTGTCTCAGTTTACCCCAGCGTATTTTGTTCAAAAGCGCTAGAAAAGCTCCGTGAAATATCATATTCCCATCTCTGCTCATAGAAACTAAAATTCAATCTCGCACGTACAAAACATACAAACGCGTTTCAGCGCGAATACCTCCCACAGCCATTAAAACTAGAAAAGAAATAATTCACCGCGGGAAAAGAAACCAGGCCACCTTCATGACCGCTGTAAAGTTATATATACGGGGGGCTATCGGATCTTCGAATTCCTCGCGTGGCCGGGGGTAATTTTTCCGAACGGTAATCCTATACAGGTCTGCAATCGCGAAACTCGAGAGCGCGTGGATTATGCGCTCCCAGGAATTTATTGTAGCCCCGTGGGGGTGTATATAATGCAGGAGCTGCGTTATGTGCGAGGCGGAGGTTGGAGAATGTAGTCTCTTGCGAAAATGTCGTGGTTGTAGGAAGTTATTTGAGAAAAGTTCATATTTTTGTGATCGAAGTCGGTGGGAAATGTGTATTTGAAATTTTATTGGAAATCGTTTTTTTTAAATTGTTATGCGCGAAATTATATAGATTGCAGGAAAGTAATGTTGAAGAAGCTGAAGGGTTTCCTGAAATTCGCTTGATATGATGTGATAGTTACGTAAAAGTATCTGTCTATAGAATGAATAATCAAATTATTTCAACACTTTTAAGTTATTTACCTACATTTCGGTAAGAAAAACTCTAACTCGAAGATAATTCGAATATATAAGTAATTATCTTTTAATATTACTTATTACACTCTAAATTTGTTTGGACACGCTGTGCTTCAGAAAAGAAATTCGTATACAACTGTATCCCTGTAAAATTCATTTTACACTTTGTATACACCAAAGTGTACACACATTTCTCCTCGCTTTGAAGGCTAAAAGCCTTTTTTAATCAAAGTTTCATAAAGGTTCGAATTTAACGGCGGCTGTTGACGCGCGATCTGTTTACCGCGTTTGAAAATGCAGCGACATCGGAATTTTCGATTGCGCGATGTAAACATTCACCACGTATAAAGCGCACGACAAAAAAGAAAAATAAATAAAAAAAAAGTCGGACATCGCCGTGACCTGCAAAAAAAAACAAAAGTGAAAAAAAGAGGGAACCAAGGTCAGTAGTGAAATAAACAGTATGAAAGTCAAGTTGATTGCTTCCATTTTCCAACGAATAAATAAAGAAAATTTTTCAAACGGTTGTATTCAGCCGCTTTCGTAGCGCAATTTTCTTTCATTCGGTATTCTCGAGCGATGTTTACCTTTTTTTTTTCACAATTGTTGTTCTTTTATATTAAACCGAGAGGCGAAATTTAACACCCGATATACTTACATCGTGTTTCTCCTTTTAAAAATGTTTACCTTTCATTAATGTTCCAGCTGTACCTAAACAAAAACTCTTTTGTTTTTTGCGGGATGCTTTTACCGAGCTTTTACGGCGCGAATGAATATACCTATAGTAAAGAATTCATGAAATTTCGGCTTCGTAAGGCGTGAAATATGCAGCTTTCGGGGTTATAAGAAAGGCGCGAGTGGTGGTTGCATTTTTTACGAGGTGGTGATCTGGGAAACGTGTGCGAGGCGTCGAGGTGTTGTATTTTTCTTATATCGTAAAATATATATATATCTGGAAAAAGATATTGTAAAAGGTTCTGTCGACTTTGTAAATATTACGGGGAACTAAAACTTTTTCTTCATGAAAATCAGACGTTCATCCTGGATACACGTATTATGTTACAACGATATGCTGTACCCGAGTACTGAGAGTATATCGCATCAATAAGTTTAGTGATATACCTATACGACGGCAAAATATAATCTTCTGTATAAGCCATAATACTCAATACCATAATATACAATTCACAACACTCACGAGAATCGTGCGAACCAATATATCCTTTTTTCATCTCACAGTACAGCCAAGAGAAGAACGATTCCTTTTACGTGCATCGACAAACGGTATATACATCGCCGGCAATTTCTCGCACTCGCGCTAATCAAAACCAGAATTACCGCAGCTTTTATTCGACGCGCGCTATATGGGAGCGCATATAAGCTGGAACACGCAATATAATGCGCGCACATAACAGTTCCGCGAAACGCGGGCTTCGCGGCGCCGTGTGTCTCGCCGTCTTCGCCTTTATATACCTTTGTAATGCGAGCCGGTTTAATGAAACCTGCCAATACCATATAATACGAATGGTTTTGTTCTTGAGACTCGTATAGATCTACGTTGCAATAAGTGAATTGTAAGAATTTCTCGTAAAGGGAAGTATTGAATTATAAGAAAAGTTCACTCCCAAAGGATACGTTTGCGTATATAAGAGAGCTTCGTGGGATGGAAAATATGTCTGAATTAGTTAGCAAAAGCAATTGATAAAAATTGAAAAAAAAGCAGAATGCTATGTAAAACTCATTACAAAGTTTTCCGACTTGTTATGTGCGTCATAGTTTTTACAGAATTTAACTTTCCAAGAACCTTAAAACATTTCTCGAACCTCTCCTTCTTCATTAACCTGCAAGATTTCACTTTGAGAAGTTTATTATAACTGCATCACGGCGAGTAACGAGTATCTTTCTCTCTCTCAGTATTTTATGAATGGAAAATTTTAACTTGCGGTATTAAATTAAAATACTGTGATGAGAAAAACAGATCAACCGAAAGCTTAATTGAAAAAATCCCAAAAATCATCTTACAATACTCCCGTATCAACGTACGTCATTACGAATTATAAACCGATAACCAAATTTACAAAACGCCAGCGAGCTGAAATCCTCCCGAGACTTTCCCATCACACCCTTCTATACACACTCACCTCTTCGGCTGTGCTAATGACGGCTGGCTCTGTCCGCTCGCCGGCACCGCTGCGATCTGCGCTGCGCCAACTCCCACAGCTATGCTCGGCGACGCCGTGCTGCTACCACTGTTGCTCGCTGGGCTCGTCTGCTGCTGCTGTCCAGCTACAGCGGAATTCGCCTCTTCTGAACGCTTGCGTCGGTCCTCGGCGTAGCCGTAGTGCATGTATGGCGAGGGCAGGTCCCAGGCGCCTCGTGGCAACACGTCACCGATCTCGTTCACCAAGACTTTGCCGTATCTGTGTAGAGAGAGAGAAAGGAGGGATATGGTTGAGTCAGTTGTTTTTGTAAACAAGGAGATTGAGTGCGTTTTTGTATCATTGGAATTAGAGCTAGAGAGTGGGTGTATGAAAAGTTTTTTATCCTCTTTTTTATAGGAAGTTGTACCTAGGGTAGTGGTCCCTATTTACAGTGTGCCTGTCCGTATTTGTGTGTCCTTTTTGTCATTCTCGATACAAACAAAAGCTTCTAACCTTAAAAATAACAAGAAGCTATTGCAAGAAGCATTAAAAAGACAATTTATTCCCTAAATTACTCGGTTTGATGTATTATTTGTTAATAATCGTAAGTTGAAAAGTGTCACTAAAACGGATTGTCGTCTGCTTTAAGGACACACTAATACGGTCTCTTACCCTATATACCTATGGTGTTGGTTATTACGAAGGTTTGTTAAATTCGATCGGAATCTAACAATTAATCATCGGAATTCAATAATCATATCTTTCCCTCAATTTCTAAAACCAAACAGAGAAAAAAAAGATAAACCACGCTTTATAACTCCTACCCGGACACACTGCAACAGCTTTCCCACAAAAAATTAACTGATTTATGCCCTCCGCATCAGCCACCAATCCGCCCATAAACTTAAATAAAAAAAAACACCTAACCTCCCCCATAAATCAATCCACCCTCTCGACCTTATAAAATCCATTTCGGAGAATAAATATCTGCGTGGGGCTGCATCATTGAAGGAGAACCGCGCGGCCCCGTGAGAATATTTACCACCTACACACACGCGGCTGTGGTGCGACCTTCGCCGATTCGCGCCCTTCTATATTTATATACCTACACGCGCGCGCGTATGTGTGTGTATACATACGTCCACGTTAATCTTTTCGCTATATCTACATGCGTATATCTCTCTCTCTATCGCTTTTTTTTACCCACCGATGGTCGAGGTATTTTTACGTTGCTGTTGTGTATTCCCCTCTGATTATTTATCGTGTGTATCGGCAGTTCAAACCGTACTCTTTCTATATATTATATACTTTTTCATTATATACCGATTATTTGCGGGTACAAAAGAAAAAGCATCACAAAAGTCGTATAATTTCATTAGCTGCGAGCGCATTGTTAGTCAATCCTGTGTACAATAATGACCGCACATCTCTGGAGCGTCTGACCGTGCGCGGACCTCTTCTACTTCACCCGCGCGCCTTTGTTCGTGAGGGAAGGGTGCAGCAGTATTTTTAGACTGTTATATAAATTCGACGCGCGCGTGCGGCTCTATTCTCGGTACCCGCAGGCGGCGATTACACTTTCAAATCTTTTCACTTTGCATATATTGCGCCTTGGGCGGGATATATATTTGCATTATATAGCTGCGCGCGGGCGTGTTCTGATGTAAAGGCGGTGTGTATAGGTACGCGCAGGCTAAATAAAGAGATATCCTGAGGAGGATGTGTCGTGGCGACGGATGTTTTCTTTTAGGATCATCGGCGAGATTGTGGGTGACATTGTAAATGTTAAAGAGAGGGAAAGGATGCGTTAATTAAAATTTCTGTTTACGCGGCGCATGTTGCACGTTATATATGTGGATGTTTATAACCCGCATGTATGTTGTTCGTTCCCCTTGAGAGAGCAATTTTCTTTTTTTTCCGAACTTTTGCAGGTCACTGATTATGGCGTCGCTATGTGTACAAAGTATTTTTCAAAGTCAAAATGTCAAACTAAAAGGAAACACGTATATTTTTAAACCTCAGAGACACGGAACGTGTTAAAAGTGCGACTCTTCGAGGTTTCGCGTTATTTACGTAATATCGCGTAAGTGCATATTGTAAAAATAAAAGTTTTCTTTTTCACGATGTAAAGATATGTTAAATGAAATTTTTTACCGTTTACGATGGATTTTTTTTACGGCTTCGTCGTTGAATAAAAAAGTGACTTTGAGCTTTTTTTCACATTTCAGCGTTCAAATGAATCTTTATTACATTTATATACTTCTTTTTTTTGTTACTTATAAGTTATATACTTTTCGCATTATTTCTTCGAACTACTATTATTTTTCTCACTAAAACTTCAGTTTGAAAAATGCACTTCTTACATCAAATATCGGACACAACCTTATGATTATAATAATCGACGAAATGTACTTATAAAGAATCAGCTATAGAAAACTATTTTTCAACGTCACTATATATGATATTATATACCCACAGGCACATGTCGAACCCATTGTAAGAACCTCCATTACATCACCCACCCCCCACTACAAAAAGCAAACGAAGCAAAACTTACTCGTAGTTCTTCTCGTGGGAGGGCAGAGCGTACGGCTGGTCCATAATATAACCACCAGGCATCGCTTTAGGACGATTCATCGCTTGCATCTGCTGCTGTTGTTGTTGTTGCTGCTGCTGTTGCTGTTGCTGCTGTTCAGCTGCCTCAGTCAACGCGGCGCTCACATCATCGAGACCGGAGTTGCTCAATGTGCCTATACACGTCCATGCAAACAAAACGGCTCTTTATTTCTCGTTCATCTTCTTTGTCTCCATATACGGTTTTTTGAGCGTGATTTATGGACGAAGTATAGGGCGTGGATCTTTGTATGAGCGTGATGTGCGGAAGATTCGCAGGGTGTCGTATTGGAATAGCGGAAGAGGACGTGTATGTGCGAGAGAGAGAGAGAGCGGAAATTTATGGAGGATGTAGATGAAGTTTTGGAATTTATGCCGTTGAATGGGGGGTGATGTGGAACGCCGGTTGGAAGAGACGTATATCCGCGGGGAAAATGCGAGATGAAGCGAGAGAGTTTGTGACATGGTTGTTTATAGAATCTTTATTGTAATAATTTCGTATGACGTTCGCGCGCGGTTACATTGGTTTTGCTTATCGGATAATTTCTTTCGTTTATAGAACTATCAGTGTGGACGGTTCTTCTGTTTTATTTGAAGTGGAAATTATATACTTATTAAATGTGCAGGAATTTCATAAATGCTCGTTTTCAATATTGAAATATTAGAGGTAATGTATGCGAGTCCAGTGGTGGAAAAAATATTTAAATTATATAGATGAGAAGATTTTAAAATCCTGATGCGCGGAATGTTGATCGCGTTAATAATTCTCTTTTAATATTCATCGCTATAACTTGATTCTCAATTGATCGTTAATGTAAATCGACGGTAAATAAATTTAATCGTTTTGTGTACGATAACTAATATGAGTATACGATACATTTTTATATATGTAGCGTATATATATTATATATTATTCGATGAATATTAAAACGCGTATTTAACGGGAATAATAATGGCATTACAAAAACATATTTATTAGTGCCCTGGGGCGATATTGTATATATATTATGATGTATTATGCAACGAATGACCAGAAGAAATTCGCGCTTCAACACAATCATATATAATCCGGTGAGACGTGTGTATTATATATCTCGTATATAATACGGAGATATTTTTAAATATACATGATAACGATAAACCGCGCGTGACCTCGTCGCATATTTATACAGAAACTATACAGAGAGTTGGCTCCGTTTGTTGATTCACACGAAATTTCCATTAAACCGCAGAGCTAATGTGTATATGTGTATATACGTGACTGATAAGAACCATTAAGCCACTTACGCCCGTCGTACATGTCGTATAACGCACACATACAGTTGCAAAGTACAAAACCAAACACGAGGCAATGCCAAGCGTAAATAAAAAAAAAAAGAAGAAAATTATAGTAATAATCTTTGCGGCATCGTACGACGATGCGTCGTATTGAGTGCAACTAACAGCGTGTTTTCGCATATCGGAGGAAGAGTAAGATATAGAGAGAAAGAAGGAGAGAAGTCTTACGTTTTTCCGCCGACGGCGAAAAATTGTTCGCGGCGCTGTTATCCGTCGCTTGGCGGTTTTGCTGATTTCCAAACATGAGAAGTTCTTGCGTTCGCTTGACTATAAAATATAGAGTGAACGTGTATGGAGGTGTATGTGTAAAGATCCGCAAAGAGAGAGACTTTCCATGATACTGTATATATGGCTGCGATATGTATATGTCAACGCCGAGGTGGCCCCGTCGTCGCGAAAATATACATTTCTCTCGTATACCGATAAATCAATCATTCGCCCAATCAACTCCCAATATAAAACGAGAGCTGATGAACAAAGAAAAGACAGGTCGACTTTTACTGAACTCTATGTATATTTATTGGGCACCTCGGTGTTACACGTCTATGGCATACGATTTTTTATGTATATGTATAGATGTAATAAACGCTTACCTTTAGGCCTCGTGGTCTGCTCGCTTGGCTTCTTGGTCTCGTCGCCGAGACCACTGCTCGTTGGCATGGACATGGCGCCTGCGAACGCGAAGGCGCATAGTAGCCACAGTCCTTTGCTCACCATCTGCAATCAGTCGTGAAGAAGGTTTTTCCTTTTTATTTGTCAGTTATATAGAGGAAGTCGGAGAGTGCAGGTGTGTAGAGCGGGTTGAGATGGTAAAGCGAGGATATGTGGTTGGGAACAATGAGCGGAGATTCTTTGTTTGAAAAGTAATTCAATTAATGATCGTAAAACAGGCAAAATTGACTTTTTTCTTTACACAATTGATCCTTGTATTTCAGTGTTTACTTATTTTAACGCATTTTTTTAAAGAAAATTAAAAGTGTAAAAAAATTTAATTAATTCCTGAAATTCTCATTTCTGTACCAAGGTAAAAGACTAATTGATCTTTTTTTTCTCATCTCAAATAAATTAAACGTGCGATTACAATGAAATATTGGCTCTAAGAATAACGTTCAGCCCCCGATCTTTCACCAAAACATAATTGAAAATGTGTGTCGTCGTAGATTTTTCAATGATTAATGGTTATAAAACGTCAGGCACGATCCTGATACGATCTACTTGCAATCACGTGACTTTCGAATTTAATAAATTTTACAGCGCTGAAGGGTAGATAAATGAGACGCAGTTTAATTGCTTCTGCCAGAAATATGAAACGCAATTTATGAGGCATCCGGCGAGCTTTAATATATAACAAACTCTATCATGGTTACATATCTTGAGAAATAATTCAGCTATATCGTTTTGTTTTCATCGGTGTTGAACGAAAGCCAAAATTAATGGTTATATTATTTTACTATAATTAAGAATTTCATTTTAAGTCCAAATTAACGTCATAACATCTATGATTTTCGTGTGAAAATGAACTTTTGGCCCTTTGGCAATTAACTTCAGTTCCCCGTATAAATATACGTGAAAAATATATACCCTCAGGGGATTTTTCTTCGGCGCACGTGCAAAAATTCACATCACGAAGACAACGAGACGAAGGCAAGTAATTTTGCGCAAGGTCATTGTCTCGCCAAATTACGAGTTGAATTACTGCGTCGTAAAAGAAAACGTTGATTACCCGTGGCGAAGACCAGATGACTAATTCATCCTCGTAAAAAGACGTATATATTTCATATAATAAAGTGTCTTATAAAAACAATAATTTTTCTTTCGCCATCTAATAAAAAAACAACCATAAAGCTTAATTTTTATATCTTTTCTATACCATTAAAACAATCAAAAGAAAAGCCTTGAACCTGCCAAACACCGAGTAAATTCCACGCCTCAGATAGCAATATACTACAACTGACAACTCCAATAACAGAATTTTCACGAAAAAGCTCACCCATAACAAAATTACCGAACCCGTCGACTACCCACCGCACTTTCCTCTCAACTTGCAGCTCCATAAACTTCGTTGCCTCACGCTCAAAGCTGATGTTGCCACCAAAATCATAACTAAATTTCCCGGGTATAAGTGCTACTATAACGCAACCCAATTACCTTGGACGCGCGCGGCGGCGGCGTTCCATTAGGTATCTGTATCGGCTGCCGTGCGGTGCAGCCTCCGCGCTAATTATTGAGACCTCAACACTGCCGTCGGGCTGTGCGGAGGCTGCCATAGCTGATTCGATTTCCGCCGGGGGCCTGCGGCGCAGTGCGTGTGATGGCTGCATATGCGTGTGATGGGTCTTTTAGGATAGCACAGGGTCGACGAGAATGGAACATAGTGCGCGTAACTGTTTTGGAAGATTATATATAGGTGGCGGTTGGTTATAGGGTTGGATTCACGACGGGATTATTATCTTGCTGTAGTGTATAGGTATAGATGGGATTGTGGTGCACTGTAGGTTTTGGAATTTAATAACTTTCGTAATATATATAGCTTTTATGGCTAGCATCGACGCGTTATATAATATGAATACGACGCTCAATATCCTATTTCGCGAATTAGTCTGAAGGTATAAATGCGCAATCGAGTATACACAAGTTTCAATTTGCCCGGAACACGCGGCTTCTGAATTACTCGGAATTTCAGATTTCGCTCATGGCACTAGAGCCTTGAAACTTCGCTAATTATCATCATGTGCATATACTGCCAGAGCCAAGATGTCGAGCTGTGGATGCACGAGGTCACTTTATTTTCAACTGATAAGTGGAAAAGTCGCTCCACACCTGTTAGAGAGACAGCGATATTTTGATAATGAAGAGAAAGTTCCATCGAGCTTACGCGCGCGTATGTATATATAGCCATCCAACTGCGTGCTAACCGGAAGCGAGAAAAATAAACTCTAATGATAACGAAGGGGAAAGGGTGGCATTGAATCGATACGAGGTAAATAAAAGTACCTCTCACACACTGAAATATGAATTATTATCGATTGTCAAGGGAAAATTGTCGACATATGGTATATCGCAAAGGATTACACCGTTAAATCGACACACTCTAAGCTTATTTTATCATTCAAAAGCATGATAACTTCGATGTTTCTGATGCCCACACACACACACACATTTTGTCTATCGACCCCGAGGTTCAATATCGCTTATCCACCGTCACGTATGGACATAAGAGATATTTGACCGGAGCCGAGTGATATTACGTAAAGTTTGGTAATTTTTACGAAACTGTCACGTAACCTGGAGTCAGACACCCCATAACTCCACATTTTACTACACTTTTTGTAATATTCTCAAAACTTTTAGTACAAACAGGTGTCCAAAAAGTTTGGGTTTTCAGGTCTCACACTTCGGGTTACCTGAAAGTTTGGCAATTTTTACTATAATTTCTTTCTCTCCGTGTTCCGGGCACATATATCCATGAATTAATCCGACTATACGGCATTATTATCATTTCAGGGCGAAAAAGTTTGCATAATAATCAAGCGTAGAGTATATATCGGCGACGCGATCGTCCATTTGCGCTGTGAAATAATTATTGCTCGCTATATACTCGTTCCCGACGCCACAATAGGATTTTCGCGCGACCTCGCATCGCTCTGGGGGGGATACAGTATTAATGGAGTGCGCGCGGGCTCTCGCGTAAATGTTGTTTCGAGTATCTCTGATCCAGTTTAGGTGAAGTGTGGTTGCCGGCTATATATATATTATTCGGAGTTTGATGGAGAGATAGCGCGCGGACCGTGTGGCCGAGTTATTTGACGGCTCGAATCGACAAGCTGGGGATTAACCGCGAGTGCGGCGTTTAATTATAGATATAATGTTCAACGTTATTTTGTATATTACGAAGCTCTACTATATGTATATAACAATATACTTATGAAAAAAGTCGGACTCTGATATATATATATTATGTGTTTGTAGTATTGTAGTCTTTCAGGTTTGCGCGAAGTTCTTGTGCAGCGGTAAAATCCGGTTGAAAACAATTACGTAATTTTGATACGTAATTCTATTGCAACATCTCAAAATTACGCAACAGATAAGCGCATTTCGTCACGTGACAAATACGAATTTCAGTCACGTAATTTTCATATATGTAGTACAATTAAGTATTGATTTTCGACCGGTCAGCGCAACTAAAACTCTCATCAGTCGTGTATTAATTGCTTCAAGCACAATCGAATGGTTTCGGATCTTCGAAAAATCCGGGAGAGAAAGAACTTTTCTTTTTTAAAGTATAGCTACTCCCAAACAATTCGGACCAACGGGGATTCAAACCCATCCTCCTAGGCAACGTTTTTATTTCCAAAGGCTTTCTTTTCGTCTTTCTTCGCTCGCTCGTTCTCATAATTTCGCGATAGAAAAGTAAGTCCAAAACAATCAAAAATTAATTTTCCTTTCGCAATCTCTATACATGAATTCCAGCACCTCTGTTACATACCAATCAGAGCCATCAAACTTCTGCTCAGATCCGCTAACTTGATCAATCCCGTCGCCCCCTCAGTCACCCAGCCACAATTCCCTACCCAATCGCCTCCCCAATTAATTCCCGTACTCCCAAACAATCGAAACAGACGAAACTCGCGACGCGCGCGTGATGATGTGTCTCCTGTATAGGTACATCGGTGCTGGCAAAATAATCACACGTCTCACTATATATACATATAATACGTCGCGCGAGGCGTAGTGACGTCAATGCCGCGAGGGGCGGCAGCTGACGTCAATAGCTCGTATCTCTCTCCCTTTTCGACGAACGGATGTTATGTGTTATATATATATATACACATATCGCGGCGGTGGCGGCAGGAGTGCAGCTGCGGCAACTTGTTGCATCGCAGGAGCGGCGGCCGACTGTTGCTGATGATACCGCGGCTATATAGCGCAGGTGCACCAGATTGACGTCGCGATCGCGTTCTTTTTATAGGTGGGGAGGGTGAATGGGAGGTGATGTGCGGGGTCGGAAAATATGTTGATAACGTATATTGATTATTCGGGGAGTACAGGGTGGCAACGACGCGTGCACGAGGAATCGATGATGGGTATATATAGGGGTTGTTGAAGTGGTGTTGGAATGTTTCCTGAAACGGACGCGATAACGACGTCTGTGTATAGAGGTTCTGGAACGTGGCGTTAATTGTTGAGATAATTTTTGAATGTCATATGGGCATAACGAATTGTCACTCATGGTTGAGAAAAAAAGAAATATTTCACGCTGTTGCTAACCCTGTCACGTATATGGAATATAGCTATAGCATGTATGGGATAGGCAATTAAGTATATTTTTGGACGAGTTCGCTTGGTCGTAAATTCAACATTTTACACAGTTGATTTAACTGTATAAAAGCAAGTTTATTTTACTTTCATAAGAATTCGTAGAAACTGCTTTAAATAAAGTAGAATTAACTTTTTAGTAAAGTAAGATTGGCATTATCCTTTGATATGCATTTCAAATAAGTAGTAAATTTACCTTAAAACTAAAAAAAAAGTAAATTCTACTTTTTGCTTATCCAGTTGATTTAACTTGTGCAAAACAGCAAGATTTACTGTTTATTTTTTTCCGTGTATACATGGGATAGTCGAACTGTCCAATGTTAATTATAGTTTGTCACGTTACTGTTACAACACATCCACGAATATATTGAAGAGAATAAAAATGGGAGTATATCAATTTTATCCCCTGGTTACCGCAAAACACTTATTAACGATAACGCTAAATAACTGCCGAAAACTAGAAAAAAATGACAATCTATCTTGGTATCAAAAAGATCCGTTAAAATGAAAAAAAAACCGAAAAAACGAAAAATAACAAACCAAACCAACCCCCGGTATCAAACCTCCTCCAAATAAAACCATCCCTTATACCCAACCTACCAAAAAAAATTCACTACACCAACCACCATAATAAAAAAAAAAGAAACCATCACCCCGAGAAAAAGAAGAAGAAAAATCAAAAGAACAAAGAAACTTGTACGCACCTTTACAGCTCTGTCTCGTCGGCTGCCTCGGCGCCACGTAGACCGTTATCGAACACTATACACCCTCCTCCTACTCTCCTCTTCTTCTTACTCTCCTATATAGCTCTATCGCTCGCGTACGTATATAAAGCTTCTACTGCTGCTGGTGCTTGGGCTGCTGGTGATACGTGCACGTCCTTCCTCGCGGACGTTCCAGGCCGTAATGGCAACGGCGCCGCGACGACTCTCCATCGACGCCTGCCGCGGTGGTAGCGGTGGCGGCGCTCTCTCTATCCCCACTCTTGCCGCCCACGCGCTGACGCCACTGCTCCATTCTTAGGGCGCAAGTAGGGGAGGGCCGAGAGGGAGAGAGGAGTTCGAGGAGCGCTCGTGGAAAAATCGCGTAGTAAACAGAGAGAGGGAGGGATAGGAGGAAGGAAGAAAGGAGTTTAATTGATGAACGAGGGGTTATGACGTAAGAGCACGATCCGTGTATATACCTATGGATATATGCGCGCGTGTGTGTTTTTTTGCTGATGTAGCAAGGGGTGAAGGTTACCACGCGGCTGTGCCTCCGGTTCCGGATTATTTTCGGAGATTCGGAAGTTGAATGGGCGAGATGGAAATAGAAGGGCTGAGAGAGTGGGAGTGATAAGGCGTGGTTAGTTATAATGACTGGGTAAGTGCGAGATATCTGTGTAGGGCCTGCTGACGTCTGAATTTTTTGTTGCTTCGAATGATTGAATCGTAACATAAGAGTATAGTTTTGTTTTAGACTTTTTCGTTTACACGCGTGTATTATGGTTATACGGTACTCAAAGATACTCTAAGACTTTTAATAAACTTCAATAACACAATACCGGGGTAAATATTGTTATCGACAATTATTATCAAGAACTCTGTTTTCAGCTATATACAAAAACACTTTCAGATATCACGAATATAAACTCGCTTCTTTCATAATACCATATAACCCCTGTACCTCTATACGCTTTCATACAAAATAATAAACATATATAAAACTTGATCAATATACAAATCTATTATGCACAAACGAGAAACCGCCCCTATCACCTTGAAAAATCAAATTCCATCCTCGTGTTCATCCCTCTATTGGTAGATTAAAAATGCAGTCCCGACATGCGATCTCGCTTCGTATCCACCCGGAATCGACTCCTCCCTTATAGGCATGGTTTATTTACTTAACACATCCACGTGCCACTGGATTTGTACTTTTTAGGCTTGAATAATGCAGATATATATGGTTCTCGTTCTCGCGCGTTTGCTATTGGTATAGGCAGTATAGAGCCGTGTGCGATGGAATTCCGATGGTGTCAGGTCGAAAACCTTATCGACGTTTGTCTGAGTGTACTTTTCGACGATAGTCGAAGAATTAAAAACACTAAATATAAGTGTATAATAATTAAAAAAAAAAAATTATTTAAAAGATTCTGTAGCCAAAATAACCTGCGGACGTGTGGCAGACGTATGGCAGTAAGTGAGTGGATGATGAAAATTTAGTTTTAGATATAGATATTCGTTTGTAGGTGAACAATTGTAGTGAGACCGGACGGTTGGGGCAATAGCGCAATCGAAACTTTGACGATACTTGAATGCTTTTGAAATTGGATTGACCTACAGGATTGCAGTTCGTGTCTATATGCAGCCAAAGCACTTAGTTCCGAATTTGATACAGTACTCTCGCAGCCATTTCTACACTTTGTTTTCTCTATTATTTAATATTTGCTATTTCAATTTAGGAATTTTTTCCCCCAATCAAACTCAATATCCAGTAGAGTTCTCTTGTCTATAAAAGCACTAAAATCAACTGTGATTGCGTAACAGTGTAAATGAAATGTGACATTCGCATGCTTAATATTAGAACACTCATCAACGTCTCATATACCTACGATGGAAAACGCGATATAAAAGGTATAAACCAGGAAACCAGCAAAGATAAAAGACATCTGCTTTAAATTGCAATGCTAATGGGAACGGCGATAAAACCACCGAGTCGAATAAATATCGAGGAAAGCAGAGAGCTTCGGGGGTATGAGGGCGCGAGGGGGGAAATGGAATTAAAAAGTAGCGAAACAGCGAGAGGAGGAAAAGGATAAGCGCGGTGTGGGGTCAGAGTTGAAACAAAGAGATAAATAAAATGGGTGCCGGAAAATACAAGGCGACTATGGCGTGACGATAATTGGAGAAGCGAAGAAAAAGAGAGAAAAACAATGTGGGTTTTAAAGGTAATAGTCGAGAGAAAAGTAATGGTTACACAGGTGATATGCGGCCAAAGAAATTAGTGTTTCAACATATACGAGAGCGAATGAAAGATTCTTCTGAAACGTAGTTTTCCCCGTCGTTAAAGACAATTTTGCTTAACTACGTGGTAAACCTTTTTTCTGCGCATTCTTGGAATCCAAAGCCTTTTATTTATTCCTCGGATAGCGCTTCTTGCTAATTAATTCTAAACGAGCATAAACTCACAACTTTTTTCATTGACCAAATTCTTAATTTTAAAACAATTTCCGACCAACAAACCCCTTTTTCCCCCGTAAATATCATACTAAACTTTGACCCATCCGCCATGGAAGATACTATTGACCCTCAGCGGTCATGTTATACCACGCTTCAGTTATATCTGCGTCATGTTATATCCGCGCGTCTGGAATTCTCAGAAAAAAAAACCGGAGCGATAATGAAGCGCTGACTATTATATTACGTGTAAGGACGCGTAGGGTTGTTTTTTAACCAGTTGCGTGGGTAGGGGACGGCGGAACACCCAATTTTCTCGGATATTAAAATAGATGGTGATGAAATAATATAGTGGATACTATAGATAACAACATTTTTTACTACATTTTTTTAATACGTAGAAGAAATTTCTTTTGAGCGTCGATTAGTCTGACGATTTCATCAATGTAGGTAAACGTCTTTATTGTGGTTTTTATATTTTATTTATATTTAAAGAAGTTATCGTTATAATTCAGTTATTCATTGTAATATATAATTAATTTTAACAAATGTTAACAAGTATTAGTGCCGGGCAAGATGGTAGGTACGGGCAGAATAACACATTTTGCTCGTAATAATTTGTTTCATTTTTGTTTATTATATTTTTTATTGGTTTTTGCGAATATTTTTGCTTCTATTACATAATTAATTTAATTTTGGCACTAAATGGTAAACAAATACGGAAAGCTGATCGTGGCAGTTGGCGTCAAGAGTTACTTGTAAAGGCAACTAAAGAGGTAAAAAAAAGAGGGATTCTTGAAGTCAGTATTGTTTCGTTGTTTTTAGTTGTTGTACGATGGTACGGTAGCGAAATGTTAAATGTTAATTAAAAATGAATACTACTTTAATATCACACTTCTTAAAGCTCTTTATCCAATAACGTGTAGTTGTATAAAAGTCAAGAAGATATACCGCCGTTTAATCTTACGATATTCGAAATTTGTCCCGTAAAACTTCATAAACGTGCGTATATCTGCGCGTATGCTAAGCGTCTGGCTAAAGCCAGAACTTTACTACTTGGATATATGAGTATACTCAGATGCTATTTGAACTTTTACTGCGGTATCTCTAGTTATACTTTAAGTTGTAAAATTAAATTGGGGCTTATTCTTATTTATTTGGACTCTTATAAAAAAAGATTTATTTTATTCTTTAACGTAACATTTATAATATACGAAACCCTACATTTTCATCTCTTGAATTTGCCTTACTCATCATTACAATTTACTTCTCTCAATTACAATAGTAATTTTCCATTGCATTGATTAACCGGCCAAAAGCCTATTCACAATACCATAGTCCCCCCTCGCTAATTCATTACCGCTAAACAATTGTCTCCTAAATACACGCCGCGTCATCCTCCTACGCGTGATTAATAAAAAAATCGCTGCTGACTGCTTTAGCAGAATGCTTTCTCAAAGAAATGAGTAAAATTACATCAATTTCCTTGTGAAATGATGAAACCTATGTCAGAGCTCGAAATTATACAGCCTGTATTTTCAATTTCAAAATGATAATTGCATGTTTCAACTGAGCAGGTTTTTCCCTCTATTATAATTTATTATAAAAATTGCTTCCTCCGCTCAATCACTGACAACACTGGTATAATATTTTATTTTAAAATTTAATTAATAAAATTATTAAAAAATCGGTTTTAGTATTGGAAAACTAAAGTGTTCGGTGATGATATCTCGGAAAAAAATGCACTTGCCCAATAATTCATGCGGTTCATAGTGGTACACCTGAAGGCAAAGTTGTCCTCAGTATCCTTTTTCTTCCTAACAGAGGAAACTTTGTAACGGTAAAAAAATTTTCAAAAAAACATGTTGGAAATGTGTTTTGAGTTATTTAAACGCAAAAGAACATTTTTTTCCCCAACTGTACCATACCAAAAACGCAAAAAATAGCCTCTAAGTTCAAACGTTGTATTATATTTTCTAAAAAAAATTCATAAACCATCACCGAAATCTCGAAATCCAAAAATTGCACCGTTTTCTCTTTGAGACAGCAAAAAACATCGAAAAAAAAGAAATCATTGGCCTTTTTCAGCTGACCCCTCTGGGAGCGTTCATTTCTACTGAGGAATTCATTTGTTCGCCTCGCAAGTGCGCGTACTTATACAATGTGAAGAGTAGAACAAAAAAGAGGCAGCATCATGTGTGCGCGCGCGCGCATGTGTGTGTATATATATAGCGAACAATGCTAAAAGGAGCCGTCGTCGTCGACGACGACGACGACTAAAAGGGAAGAATGAACGGAGAGAAAACGAGATAGAGCACGCAACGTCGCCAGCCCACGCTTCTTTCGTCTCTCTTCTCGGCGAGTCGATAGGCTACGAACGCGTCTGCCTTATACTCGTAGCTCTTGCCGAAGAGCTTGGTAATGGGGTTCAACTGGCTTAGCTATATGAGCAAATCTATACAATTTTTCCACATTTAGGTTCAAAAAATAAAAAAAATAAAAATTTAGAGACGCCTCTGAAAATTTTTTCTCTCGTTCTTCAGATTATAAAATAGGCGAGAAATTTTTCGAACACTAGAAAATGGTCTTGTGACACGGTTTTAAAAAATACTGAAAATTGACAAAAAGAAGTCGCTGATGATTATTATAGCCAATAGTAAGCTCTGTTACGTATAAGGGTACGACTGAGAGTGAATGAAAATGAATAAGTCACGTAAAAAATAGGCGACAACTGGGACTCGAACACACGGACTGAGCTAATGTCGCGAAGCTTGCTCGAAGGCCTCGCACCTATCTTCTAATTCTTATCACTGTGCTCTCACGTCAGGGCTCGGGTGTACAGTCGAGCGTCGTCTGTAACAGTACATTCTAGGTATCTCTACGAATAATGAATCTTACTTTTTCTTTACAACATTGATCTTTCTATGATAACTTTAGATATTATCCTATATTTACCTAATAGCCTTTGATTTTATAATAATTCCATAATTCAATCGCCCATTTTATAGCTCAAAATGCATTAATTTCTGTCCGCAACATATATATTTACAATTTTCAGAAATTCAATCAACCATCTCAGAAATCTACACAAAACCTCCAAAGAGCCACTCGGCAATCAACCTACCCTTTTCCCCAAACTACCTCGAAACACCCATACAGCGAAACCCACTCGAGCTCTCGCGTTCAAACATCGTATTTCGCGAAACCAGGGCTTTGATGTACATGTACACACACACCCACGATGAACGCGTGCGAACTTTTAATTCTCCAATAGTATGTGTATATATAACTGCTCTCCCTTTGCCCCGTGGCAAACAAAAGTTCGCAGATTCCGCGCTCCCACGCGCGTTTGTTTATTATTTTCATGCGCGCGTGCGCGCGATCTTATTGGGAAAGTTTCGACGCCTGCACTGCTGCGCTCTCGAGTTTGCTGCTGGCGCGGTCGAGTGAGTGTTTTTATCTCCCCCGAGGATGCGGATGTGATGAGGAACGCTGATGTGTTATCTAGTGAATTTAGAGAGATGGGAGAGGTTGCGTGAACGTGTGAGAGTAGATTGGTCAAAGTTTGGAGTTGAACGGATTGCCACGAGGTTATTTCGCAGTATGATCTATATGGGGGTTACGTAATAGTTTGGTCGCCGCGGTGTAATTCTGGTTGCATTATATTTTAGTACATGGAAGTTTAGTTATTACTTACTGCATTGCTGAGCCAACACTCAGAAAAATGATCATCCTGTCTCAGAATGTATTTCCTCCTGGGAAAAAACTCCTGCAGTGAAAAGGCATTCCTCCTGCAGGAGAATGACACAATGTTTCGGCAGGAACCACGTTCTCACGAACCGGGATGCGAATCTTCCTGCACGAACAGAATTTTATGTTTGCATGCAAGAATATCGCGCGTCAAAACTCATAGTATATGGCTTTCACCGCGGATATCCGCATAAATTTATAAACGGCAATGTTTGTACGTGCAACAGATATTTTAGTCGTGGAAGTGTATTTTACGCGTCTTTAAACCCGAGAAGAACAGATGAAAATTTTGAAAATTGCTTGCACAGTAAATTAAGCGAATATTTTCATCCACGTGAAAAAAACTTAATATTGGCAATGTTAAAAACAATGATCCACAAAAAGTTCGTAAAGCATCTACACAAAATCACTCTTTCCAATTTTCCGTCCATTATGAATAAATACATCGCATTAAATCAATATACATACGTGTCAATAATAAAAAACAAATTTAAAATTGTGCGACGTTTCGTCAGTTGACTTTCTGACCTCTTCAAACACAACATTGATTTATGCTAGTGACGAGTTCGATTACCAGCAGCGTCAAGAATTACATATTCGTTTGAAATCAGACTCAGTTTATGGGACACATATAACAACAGCATATTCCACGTTTCGTATACACGATGTCCCATAAAATATCAACCAACATACAGTACGATTCCATTACACGGAAATAGTTATACAAACGTTATCGCGCACCCGTACCAACACCATTTACTCGATATCCCTGTAACAACCGCATCATCATACAGTATACCTCTCACCAGAAAATTATCCCAAAGCCATTACACCGAACTTTCAACCGAATTCCTCCCTCAATCCACCGCCAAGTCTTCCTAAAAAAAAAAAAAAAAATAGTAATAGAAAAAATAAAGTCGCACGTATATATTCGCCTCGATAGGGTTTCTCGTCCTTGGCCAGTCGCGACAATGTCGCTGCGCATCACGCTAAATTGAAGTGGCGCAAGCACTCGCGACAGGCACCTAACCCAATTTCCGTACAGCGCTTCTCTGTACACAGCGGTGTGTCGAATAAATTGCGTTTCGCGAATTATGCCCGCGTGCTCTTTGAGCGAGGCGCGCTTTTGCGATAAAATTATTACCTGTATATATATAATATGACCGTATCAAGAGACGTGGAAGATATCGATCGACGTTTGCGTATAATTATGCCAGGTACTTTACGAGCGGTCTTAATTTTCTTGCATGGAAAAAAATTGATTGTTTTGGTCAAACAAGTAAATAGTAGATTTACCAATCTGAAATAGTTAAGAATGTACTATCCAAGGCTGATGTTGCGATAACAAAGTCATTTGATAAAAATTAACACGTTATTATTACGTTAACCAACTTATTGGTTGGAATTCATGCATACTTAAAATCACGTGTGAAAATATTATATGAAATCTTATATGAGGTAGTAATTGTTATCTTCCACGATCTCATATGGTATCTTATATAGATCTCATATGAAATCGCAATACGAATGTCAGACATATAATGAGATCTATATATTGTGAGATCTTACATGAGATCCCATTTGCAATTTTTATAACAATAATAAATAATTTATTGTTAATTCAAAAGAATGAATAAATGTAGTGTGTTTTAATTAATATGAAGAAATTAGGGCTGCACGAGCAAGACAATACAATATTTCTGTAATTATTGTCTCGCTCTTGTAAATTTCTCTCTTGTCTTGGTATTGTCAGTCAATATGAAAAGTATTATTATCTTGTCTTGAAATGCTTGATCATATTGAGTTACGTAAATGTGTGACAAAAAACCGTTGATTTTACGTCACCCGGCATTAAGAATTTTTTAAATAATCGACTCGCTTATCGTCGCAAGTCTATAACTCTTCTTTTTCACTTCTTTCACTGTCGCATGTTTCCGTAGCTTCCTTTTTTGTGAGGACCTCGTACACCCTGGGTATTTGGATTCCAGACCTTTTTAAACGATTCACTTTTAAAAATGCCCTTGAATTTAAGAAACTTTTAAGTTTACAAATTTACTGGATACAATGAAATTTCGGCATAAGTATAAGTAAATGCCAAATTTGAAATTTGATTTTTCCCGCCATATATGTGCTGCCGGC
>UXGD01001610.1:0-32988 GCA_900474315.1 Torymus auratus
GTAAGCTTAATGTACATTCTTATTGTCTTCCTCATGTCTAGTTGTCAGATTGTCTGTTTCAATTAATAAGCTTCAGTTTTTATACTTCTTTGGTCCACGTGCGTTATGAATATTGATGGTTGACGACAGCTGTAAACTTAGTGTAGGTTCTCATTGTCTTCACCATGTCTGGTTGTCTGTTTCAATTAATAAGCTTCAGTTTATACTTTTTTGATCTATGTGCGTTATGAATGTACATATACATCTTCTTCTGAAATAAAAATAAACACACACAAAGTATCTATTCATAAAATAATTTATATTGGTAAAAAAAAATGTTTTGATTATTTGAATGATTATGCAAAAGTATTTTATTGCTTTCAGAAGTATTCAAATACACAAAACAATTTAAAAAATTAGTAATACTTATCTAATTTTCTCTCCGTCGTTGCTAAAACGTATTTCTGCATATTTCTGATCCCAATACATCTTCACTGCAATTTCTCTAAATTGGAGTAAAGAAAACTTAACCTGCTTACACCCGCTTCGAGTGTTGTGTCCCGATTTGCCTCGAGCCTCCTGCCGCTGCGGCGCTCGCCATAATAGACGACGCAGACTGCCGGGAGAGAGTTTCGTCGCCACGCCGCAATCTGCACGTTCGTTTAGAAATACGCGGTGCGCTCGATCATCGTAATATTGATTCACGAATTGAATCCGCGCGATGTTTGAACAGTTTCCAACCGATTTTCCAATTTGCAAATTCAAAATTTATCTACTTTGAAAAACAATCGTCCATCGACTATTTCAACGCTTATCTGTAACAATAGTTTGCATGTGTTTCGTATAATCGTGCACCCCCGCACCCCCGCCGTGTTCACGTTATAGGTGTCGCATGTGCCTATCCCCGGGGGCCGCGGCCCTCCCCGTGTGACGACAGGCGTCCAGCCTGGTTCACCCAGCGGAGGGCCGCGCCGCCCACTCAATCTGTTTCAGATTAATCTCCAGTCCACATCACGTTTCGTCGCAACCTCAACTTTTTAAAAAATCCCGCGACACCAGCGCGCATGCGCACCCCACACGTTGATGGCCAGTATGGACAAGATCGCAGAAGCGTTCACACCAGTGCCAACCAAAAGGACAAAAGAAGAAATGGTGTCGCATATGCACGGCGTATAGGATTGTAGATTATAGGTTTTCGGTTCCTCGTGTGTTGTTAATGTTGTAATCCTGCGGCGATCTACGGCAGTAGACACAAAGACGAGGTTAAGTGCACAGTGAACTCCTGCAAAGAAAGTAGCATCAAATAGTAAGTAGACAATCAACAACGTCCACATACGTGTATTACGCAGTGCTTGAGCCGTTTATTTACATCAGCGCGAAACAGTGAGCACGTGCGATAAACCGTCCAGCGGTTCAGATGCAACAGCGGCTACGTCCCGCGTGTGTCCCAAAGCGACGAGCGGCAACGAGTAGTCATTGTTAATTTCGGATCAAGGACGACGACGACAATCGCAAGGAGATGGCGAAGATCGTGGAATCGCTGAAGCGGCTGAGCATCGAGACGAACGGCTCGCGGCGGCCGGAGAAGAACAGCCCACTGGCCAAGTGCAAAGGCGAGTTTGTCGTGTCAGTCGAGAAGCATTATGCCACCTATGACGACCAGAACTACATCCTCGGCTTGTGCGGCACGCAGAGGTAAGCGAAGTGCTTGCTATAAGTAGATTGTTAATAGTTCCGTGCTTACGTTGATTCGAGAATAATTCTGAGTTTTGTCTTGTTACAGCGAGCAAGAGTTCAGGGTCGGTGTAGCATTGGCTGACCATTCCTGCGTTGTCTACACAGCTGGTGAAACTATTACGAGAACTGCTACTCTCAAGCACAGCAACTCCCCTATTATAGGCATTAAGTTTAGTCCTAACTCACGAAATATTATTTACACTGCCTTCAACGATGGCCATGTTACTGCCTGTGATCTACGAGCAAAAGGAAAGGTTATAGCCGAGTTCAAAGGTTTGTTTTCCAGATACTTGACTTCCCTTTTTTCCATATTTAAACACATTTGTTATATTTACTGTTCATTTCTGATGGCAGATAATACAGAAGATGAGAAACTTAAACCACTTGCCAGCTTTGACATCAGCTGTGATGAGAGGCTCATAGCAGGTGGCACAGAACACATTGGCGGTGATGCTTTTATATTGTTTTGGGACATAAGATACAGCAATTCTAAACTCAATGGTAAAAACAATCTACTTGGTGGTTATTGGGAGTCACATATGGATGACATTACCTCCTTATCGTTTCATTCTAACAAAAGAGATGTTCTTGGATCGGGTAGTACAGACGGCTTAATTAATATATTTGACTTAACACAAACTTCAGAAGACTCGGCTTTAACATATTCTTTGAACACCGAATCCTCAGTGGTAAGAATTAAAATTTTTTCATTGTAATTATATCCGTACAGAAATTGAAAGAAAATGTCTTTAAGTAAACTTTTAAAACTATTTTCTATAATTTATTTTTAAAGGATCGATTAGGTTGGCTTACAAATGACAACCTTTGGTGTACGACGCACACACATTCACTTCAACTGTGGAATTGTGAAGATGCTAGTCCTTATAATAAATTTGACAGAAGTAATCTTGCTTTGTCTCAAGTAAGAATATTTTATTATTGCTTAGCTTCTTTTATAGCAAATAATTAATTCATTATATTCCTTTTCTGTAGAATGATGACCCAGACAGCTGTTATTTAGTCCGGATACACGCTCCAAGTACATTTGGTAATCCTTACTTGCTTGCTGGTTTGAGCACGATTAAAGGGTAGGATTTAATTTTTAATAAGTTATAATTTATTTTCATATTTTTGCCATTATAGAATAAAAATAAATATAAATATTAAATTTCTAGAGAGTTCTTAAAATGCCTAAGTTTTGGAAAAAACCAATTGGAGCCGTATTATAACGTAACAGGAAATAAGCAAATCGTCCGTGATAGCTGGTTGCATGAAAAAGTAATAATTAATTATTCTTTTTATTGTATTGAAGTAACAAATTTTCAAGTTTTTTTTATACAAATTTATTGATTCTCTTTTTCTATTTTAGAGCGGGTGTTTAGTCACAGGAGGCGAAGCAGGTATTATTAATATTTGGAGGCAAACCGAACCAATACTCATACAGAGGAATGCTAATCACAAACCGCGACCTGCGAAAATTGGAGCAGAAAAGAGTCGCAGTGATAAAAATCACAGGACTAAGCCATACTGAAACTGCATAAAGTTGTTTAACATTTAAGAATTAGATTTATATTTTGTAAATGATAAAGCCTTTATAAAATATGAAAAAAAAAAAAAAAATTATATATACGTGAAAAATTAAATTGAAATATATTAAAATCGAAAATATTATTCTTTTTTTTTTTTCAATTACCTTACAGAACTTTATTTACAACAACTTTTTTATACATGTTAACTTGTTTTCTACGTTTTTTAATATTGTAAAATTGTTTATATATTTTATCGTATCAGAACACAGTGAGTATTACGTGTAAAGAAAGTAACTGTAATAGTAAGAATGAATTAAAGGATACCAAAATACTACACCATTTCTTTTCTCGTATATTACCCTTTTACAATCTTCTTTATTACAATAACAGTTTTATGTACATTTATAATAAATAAGTATTATTTTTGTCTCTTACGTAGCTAGTTTTACTGAACAATGTATGACATAACAATCGAAAACGTAGCACGTGGTATAGGTATATAATGGAATGCGAGTTCATCGTACTTGAAACGGATGGGTAAGAAAGTGATATATTTTTTTTCGTATATATGTCTACTAGGAAAAAAGAAGGAGAGAAAGTACTTATATAGCGAACCAACTTCACTGATTAATATATCAAATGCGTGTCGCTTGATTCTTACGATCGTTCATACAAAGTATATAGACTTAACGCCTAAGAGGCTTCGAGGCAATCAATTGTGGTTCACATTGATTTCCGTTAGAATTTTCATTACTCGGTGTCGCGAGTAAGTTTTCTCATTAATTATACAAGATTTAACAAGGATAAAGTTTCAAAAAAGGCGTTTTCCGTAATATTTCCAAAAATATATATAGCGCATAATAATCGCAGATTAGTCATTATATATTCATATTCTTTTTTTTTATTTTTTTATTTTATTTTTTACTTTTTTGTTATCAGTGTTACACGATGCTTAGTTCGGTATCGACTGGCGATCAACGAAATGAAATGCTAGCAAGACTCGAAGAATTCTAATTCTACACCTTTTTCTTTATTACTAGTTGAGTTTTTATTTTATTTTTAAACGTGTCATACCGAATCGCATCGAAATCAGAATAAACACGTCTCGTTTCCATTAGGAATGGGTCTCTTAAGATTAAACATCTGTTATTTTTAATGTTTTACTTCGTTATTTTTAAAATCAATGAATTATCGTTAAAAAAATGTCGCACAATACACATTTTATCGCGTTTCCAATAACGTTGAAAACAACGTCGTAAAAAGTGTTAAATTAAATATCAGCCAAAAAATTTATTTGAGAGTTGAACAAGTTACTATTAGCTAAATCAACTAATACAGTTCAAGTATTAAATGCAGTATTCAGTCTATTATAGTTCAGTTCAAAATAGAAACTTTTATTTATTATTAGTATGTTTCATAATTATTACTAATCATTTGGGTAAAAATAATCTCTTTCAATCAACACTCAATGACTATACTAATATTTCCGCGAGTCTAAATTTAACACATTATTACAGCAGCGGGTTTATTTCACAAATAATCTATTTTCTACGTGATGAAATTTAAAACAGTGCATAAGTATCGTATTGTCTTTATAGAGAAGACATGGTTAACGCATACACAAGAACTTGAAATCGACGATGAAATCATTGAAAATCACAGATGCGTAATCTTAAAAGCAATAATCGAATTTCCTCTAGACTATTGAAAAAACGAACAGTACAGTCAGTTATCACAATTATGATTTCTCTTTTTTTTCATCTTCATTTATAGATCAAAAAAGTTTACAGAGTATAATGTATAAAAATAGTTATCATGAGCATCACCCGTGAGACTAAAAGTTATTAAGATCCCATTTTGGTCTCTTTCATCGAACAGTCCGTTTGAAAAAATAAGCGACGATTGAAAATCGTTATTATATAATATATGGAAAAAGTTTCACTTCGTGCTATGGACTACATTATCGAGTTTCTCTTTTTATTCCTCTTCCTCTTCATGATCGATGAGATTTTACAATTAACATTATTAATACTGGACGCAGACGGCGGAAGAAAAAGCGAGAAGGGATACACACTTTTTCCGCTCGTCGGCGCCCATGTGTATATGATACCCCAACGACTTACACTTACGAGTTAAAGGACTACCGTAGGCCATATTTCACTACTAGTTGTTAATGATCGAGGAGTCGAATTTTTCTTTCTGTTTATTTCTGTGTTCATTTTCTTTCTTTTATTTCTCGAAGTGACTTCGAAGAGACGAGAGTTTTCAACATTATACTTTATTCTTTTCTCTGTCGCGCGTACAAAGAGCAAAGGACGCGGCGAGTCGATGTTAATGATCAATATAGCTATAACTTTAATATATTCTAAGTTTAAAAAGACTTTTGTTTTCACGTACTTAGGAATAATATTATGTCGCGTCTGTGACTCGATGAAAAATAATTTGTAATCCTTCGTCGAGATTGTATATATGTATATATACTACATTGTTTCCTTTTAATACTAAAATGTCGAAAAGAAAGTCCTGTTCTCGATAAATGCGTTTATCTTCTAGGAATGACTTATATGTTAATATTTACTTTGAAAAATACATTTTTAATGCTTTTTGAAATATTAATTACGTTATAAAAGTTTCACGTATTTTAAACAATTTTTTCGAAAGATATCTTTTACGTTTTTACTTTCATTCGTAAATTACGTGCAGAGAATATATGTCGCTTATATAAAACTCTACTGTTACAACAATTTTTTAGTGACTTTTTTTCTTCTCAACGTTAAAACTTTGCGAAATCTTTAACAACATAAAACTATTAAGTAAATAACGATAAATCAAAAATGTATTTGCAAAAGTCCACATACTGATAACCAATGCTAACTGTTTCGCTCAGTCTAAAAAGTGCAAAGAATTGGGTACGATTTATTTCGCGCAATGACAAGGATTTCGAACAGGACTTCGTTTTCCCGTAGGATAAAACTGAGTTTGTCTCGTCGTTAAGGGCTAACAACGATTAAATGCATTATCGTTTATGCACACGCAATGATGCAGTAACAACAAGGTATGTGTTTTTTTTATCCGTTATCTTTTTTTTCATATGTTTATGTATACGCCTTCTGTTAAACCACTTTCATAACAATTCACGATTCGTAGATTTTTCCGCATATTTATAACACTGTAATGGGATTAAAGTTATAGTCTATTGTCATCATGATTGATTGAGAAATATCTTTCATTATTTTCTTTCACTTTATATTTATATATATATCGAGTTTACCTTATTATAATATTCAATAGATTTCTATGTTTTCGTTACTTCTGCTATCGCACAAGCCATTGATTGACAAAAAAATTTATTTGACCCTATTGCACGTCGTGCACCTTAATTTACATCTTATTCGGTATATTGATTTGTCTCACAATATTTCTAAGTAGAAAGACAATCTTAATTTTTTTAGTTCTTAAGTTATTCTTTTATCATTTTGTGATTGAGAATATAATACCTTTATAATTTTTTGTTTCACTCACTATATTATTCTTTGTTATACTTTAGTAAAAATCGTTTGTTAATTATTTGGAAAAGAGGACACGTCTAAATAGTAAATTAATTCAATACTTCAATGAAAGAATTTTACGATAATAAGAAGAAATAAAAAAAGTCAACAAAAAATCGTATTCCCGTTATTTTTGAATTATTAATAGTTCTACGTAAATTTGTAAATGGATGACATACTGATAAAATATAGCGTAATTTCGTTAAAATTTGTAAATTTAACTTTACATTACTTTACACTGCCAAAGGTGAAATTCGTAAATATACACAGCAGAACATATTTTAGGTTCTTAACTTTATCAAGACAAATCAAAAATCAAATTTTATTAATAAATTTTCACTCATTGTCTTAGTAGATGCAATTGAAAAAAGTACAATAAATATCAAACAATTAATAAAAGTAATACAAGACAATGGCAGTGGATGAATCGGAAGTAAACGTCAAACGTATACATTAAATACTTGATTTACCAATTATTTCCTTTATATTACATCATTGAGTGTAGGATTTCCTTTTTGTACATATTTCCTTTCTTTCATTAAAGTGCACGTTGCACACATGTGAAAAAATAATGAAGATAACTTTTCGTTGAAAAAGAGAATCAAGCTATTTTATCGATTGGCACAATTGTCGCAATTTGACTTTCCAGTTTCGTCATATCTTCTGTCTTTTCCATCTGTCGAAGTATGCAATAAAATATTGTTTCGTTTAAAAATTATATATTCTAAGAAATACTCTATTGTGACAGTACATTTACAGACATTCGACGAGTCGTCGTCGTCATTTAATTCGCACGTATTATGTATGTATATATTTATTCGAAACATGTATACAACACGTTCCCGGCGTCGATCGATTAACGAAATACTACTCAATATAATGTATAACTTACATTCAATATATATACAAATTATCGACAAAATTTTTGCACGACTTTAATAAATTGGAATGAATTTATGAGTAATTAAGTACAATAAGATTGCCGTTAGAATGTTGAGAAAGTTAATGTCCATTGTTAATCCAAGAATTTATTCTTTCTTTCTCATTCTTTCATTTTCAAATCTTCGACAGTCAACATTAAATTATTATTCACAAGCAACATAGGACTAATGTGATAAAGATAATACAAATCATACGTTATCATTACTATAATTTATAAATCTTTATAATTTTATAAATGCAGCAAACAGTCGTAAAGAGTATAATCATTGGAAGTTTATAATTGTCAGGGAGGGGTTTTAAGTGCAAAATGTAGACATTGGCAAAATTAAACTAAAAAACAAACAGTTTTATATAATGCACAAGTGCATATATATCTAAATAATGTTCGATTTTAGTAATTGAAAAAAGAATATAGAAAAATTTCTACAAATATATATACCAACAAATCATACTGAATCATTAAGTCCATTAAATTTCTAATTTAATTAAAGTTTTACTTAAAAAGGAATCATAGAAGATAAAATATAGGTACCTCGACGCAAGGAGATAACCCAACGGAATTAAAAAAAAAAAAAAAGAAGATGAAATAAAAAGCATTACTTTTACGAGAAAAGCTTATTTACTTTCTAAAAGTAATTATATCTTTTGCATGAAAAAATAATAATACTTAATTTATAATGGAATGTATAAATGTAATTTTTAAAATAATAGAATAAAATACATTAAATGTATTGTAGTTCAGCTATACGCCGTTGAAAATACTGTTACTCCTTAAAAAAAATATATCTGACTTTTAGAAAACTTCTTAACATAATAACATATTTTTTACATTGCACCTTTAATAACGTATACAATTAACTTTAAAACAAAAAAAAAATCAATACTTTTGATACTTTATGTTTGTTAATATGGCATTGCATTGAAATCTTTACTTATACTTATCGAATAGAAAATTTTCATCCTTTATACAAAACTGTCTGACTTTGTTATAATTTTGCCGTCTCTTTAATGTGTGTATTCAGTTTATAGTACGCATTAGGCCCTTTATTTTCTCTTTCTCACTAACAGTTTCCTTTTTTTTTCGCAATAAACCTTTTTTTGCTTTTGGCGTACACTCGTGCTTTCGGCGCACACACTTAAAAATAAGCTGCAGTCTGAAGTTAAAAGAAGAAAAAAAATTAACAGTTCAAATTGGCAGTAAGGCTCATTTTTTTATGACAGAGCGAGACAGAAACCGCCTTCCTTTCTGGAAACACATTGCATACATGCTGTAACAGACACACTCATTCGTTTACACACAAAACAAAAATATATATCTATACATATTTATAATATATGTATAATCGCATTTTTAATTGCCTATTATCTTTATCGCCACCAAACAGCAACAGGTTTTTATTTTATTATATATATTTTTTGTTTTTTGTTTAAAAGACTCGTCTAAAATGACATACCCAGAACTGTCAGTCAGCTTATTTCTTATCATATTATAACAAGCAAAGTATCAACAAGAACGGCCAGTTTAAACTTTTCAAGTTGGCCTCTAATACTTTAAGCTTTTTTTTATTCATTTCTTATATAATTCTCTTGAAAAACTTTCTCGCGTTTTTTCCCGGCGTTACTCTGTAAAACTCAGCGAACGCATCGCAAAGCTTTTGTTATTGCCCTTATGTTCGTTTTCCTTTTAGCTTTTTTTCATGTTTTTCCCACTACTATCCGGTTTTTTGTTACGCGACGCATATTTTTTTTTTTTTTGCATATTATTTCTTATAAGAAACATCGCAACGTCAGGTGAATTAATTTTTCACATTTCTACAAATGTTTGGCTATACAAATTTGAAGAAAAATATCAACATTATGATAGAATCTCATGCGCATGTAACCGTATGAGCGTGTGCAAAGGATACTGAAATTTCGCTCAGATAAGAAAATTCGAATATATAAAGTTGAAATCGAATTGGAAAAGTTTCAATGATTTATTTCGTAATCAAATACTTCGAGTTCACGTTTCAAACCATTAAATAGTATAATTCATTCAACTATTGATGACCAGTGAATAAACAGTTTTAAAAACGTAAAAACGTTGAACGTTGTCATTTAAAAAATAATTTATTTAAAATTTAGATAAATTGCTAATACAATTTTTTCTTCATATTTCCAATTTGATTGTCTTTTAATTTAATGTTAAAATTAATGATTGTCGCAATTATTTATTATTAACATACTTAATATAGCACTCGAGATACTCAAAATATTTTGTTTCTATAAAACTGAAAAAAAACGAATTTTATCAGACAGAATGAAAACAAAATAACATTATGTATTCCTAATAATCACTATATAAGATTTTGATGCATTAGTTTGTAATACTTCAACTACAAGTTAGTTTCATGTCTAATGCAAATATTATTTCAACTTTAAACTAACTACTCAATTAATGATTTAATAATATTTGCAATAGTAAATCAACGAAAAATAACTGTTTCCAAAAAAAAAATTTATTCAAAAATAATCTATGTAAAATAACGAAAGAATCGTATAATTATTATTTATTAAAATAATACGTTAATGTACAATTTAAAAAAAATAAAAATTATTCTTCGTTTTGCGAAAATCATTTGTGGAATCATCAAAATGGATCAAAGAACGTTCCAACTCACATACCGCTAAAAAAAATTCTCCTCAATATCCAATGCATTGCAAAACCTAGGTAGAATGCAAACTTGTCAATAAAAACTCCCTCTCCTTCACGCGACTGACTAAACACTGAGAACATCGTTATTAAAAAATCCTTCGTAATACAAATACACCCGTAGACAACGTAACCCCATTCATTCCCCGGTCACCTATACATACGCCGCCTCGCACTATATACAAATATACACACAATTTATATCGAACCATCGTTTGGCGAAATCAACGCAGCCGCCTCGAATCATCAGTATCCCCTGCACAGGCCCCCTTCGTCATCATCGCTTCATTTATACATCGCGTGCGGATTCTCCACGTGTATATTTATGTGGGTGTGTGTGTGGATCGAGGGAGGTAAGTTAATAAGTATGTCTCTTTCTCGTATCCCCCGGGTTTACCTCTTCTCGGCGCGCTTCGTACCGAAAGTCGGCAATCAAAACGACTTGACGCGGCTCCTCGGCGTCTGCTGCGTCTCCTCGGTCTGAGTGACTCCGGTGACGCCAGCGCGTGCCGGTGTAGGTGTAGAGGTCGGCGTGGCCGAGCCGCCCGTGGACGCGCGGGCTGAACGATTAAAGTGCTTGCGCCCAAAGCGCAAGATACGTCACAAAAATAACACTTCTTCCTCCAGTGGTTGCTGCGGCTCTGCCTTCTGCTGCTGCTGCTGTTGTTGCTGTTGTTGCTGGTGTTGTTGTTGTTGTTGTTGTTGGACATGATGTTTTCGGGGATAGGGCTCAGGTATACGCGTGCTGCGCAAAGAGCGGTTCGACATGGAAAAGTGGCTAAGGGAGCTCGAGCCGTTGTTATGCTGGCTGCTGCTGCCCAGTTCGGGAGAGGAGAGGGTCGATGAGCTCGTCACGATCGCCGGACTGCTGCCGGTGCGCGAGTGACGGTCTGGGCTATTGTTGCTTATTATACTGCCGCTCCTGTTTATTGGAAAATGGAAAGATTATTTAATTTGAAATAGATATCGGTTGTAATATAGAGTATCATTGTTAATCATGTAACAAAAGAGAATGGTTTAAAGTATATTTCTTGGAATAGGAAATATTATCTTTAACTGAGCCTCATTCTCTTAAATCATATTGTGTGATCATGGTCAATCATACTTAAATGCATGATATTTCATAATAATATTTAAAATTATTATCTTTAAGCTCATGCACGTAAACGGAGTAGCACACACATTACATTAATTTTTTTTAATGCTCATGTTAATAAATAGTCGTAAAGTAAATGAAATTAACGTTAACAATCACAATTATTATAAAAACTGTTATATAATGATGATGATGATTGATAATTATTATTTAGTCAAATAACAACATACATTAAGTTTTAAAGTATTATGTTAAATAGTTATCAACAAAATTTGCTATTATATCAGACTTACGAAAACATATTGGTTGGATTTTTAAATTTTTTTAAACTAACATATATATATATATATACAATATACATCAATGATGTTTCAATTTAACTGTAAATCTTGTATTGCTGAAAAAATGAAAAAACCACTATCATTTTTTGTTCAGTTCACTTTTTGATGGGAACTTGGGAGAATATCATTATATAAAGAATATCTATAAAGTCCCTGCCATTAATTTATGTTCCAATACTGATTATTATCTAGCCACGAAACTTTTGGCAAAAAAGAAAAAAAAAGCAATCGCCTTAACAAACCTGGAATTACTGTTGTTACTGCCGCTGGCCAGCTTGAGGGGTAGCTGCTGTTTGACAGGCAGCTGTTGCACTTTCTGCTGATTCGTCGCGCTGAACAGGTGCTGCGGTATCATGCCCTTCTCGTCAGTCTGCGATTTCTTCCTCGACGTAGATGTATTACCGCTACCAACTCCGCTGTCGCTCGACGAGGCAGTGCCGGCTGTCGTGGCCGTCGTCACCGAGACGCCTTGTCGCGTGAGTGCCTCCAGCTTACGGTACAGCTGATCGCGCTGCTTCTCGACGTCGCGCTGTTCAGCCGAGAGTTGCAATCGTAATTTATTGAGCTCAGCACGTTCCTCCTCCATCTGTGAGCGTTCTTGCTGCGAGGCAACGCGAAATTCAGCTCGTTCGCGGCTCAACTGGTCCTGCAAGTTGCGCAGCTCCTCCAGTTGTCGATTGGGGTTTGGCCGGTTGTTTGACTTGGTCATGCTACCCTCCTTGAAACCAGCTGAAACAGAATAAGCACAAGTTGAACAAGTTATAGGTATAGGGAATGATATGCATGCTCGAGTTAAGCATGGTGTTAAACTAACCCAATTGAGCTTGTAAATTTTCGATAGTCGTCATCTGATTGCTGATAATGCAGAGTAACGTGTGCACGTAATGCGACAGCCTGACAGCGACCTCACGCTGATCCCTGTAGACGTCGAGCTCGTCCTCTTCCTTGCCTTCAGCCTGTTCACCCACACCGGGCTCGTTGCTCTTGGGCGGTGCCGTGCTGTTCAATGCTACAGAATCTCGCCATGGATAGCGTTCCTGCAAATTTATATTTATACAATTAATACCATTATATTCTTATTAAAAGATGTCTTTTTTATTTAGTAAAAATTATTTGCTTACCTTATTGTGATCGAAACCGGCGAATGTTTCAGCCCTCCGTGGAACAGCAAGGGATGGCGGTACGTAAGCCTCGCTGTGCCGCTCGCCGGCCGAACTCAAACTCCTGGATAATGTCCCGCCGGTCGCACCACATGACAGCGAACTCGCGAGTCGCATTGCTTCCTGGACTGCTTCGAGTGCCTGATTATAACAAAACAGCGTTAGTCATAATTAAATTGAAATACTCTGAGTGAACATTAAACCGGTCAATACCTCTTGCCACATCTGCGTCGAATTGATTCCTTCGCCACGAACAAGTCTCAAATAGTCAGGTATGTCCTTATCCACCTTATCCACGTCGTTTTCACTGTCGGTTGGCAGATTAATCGCCTGATGTAGTCTTAGGTGCAATTCCATCTTCTGTTCGAACAGCGATGCCTGTTCTTCGTCCTTCTTTCTCAACTCGTCTGTACGGAAAATATCTTTCAAGTAAACACCCAGACGCAAATATTGCTTTATTAAAGTTAGAGTATCATCTTACCAAGTATACCCTGCAAGCGATTTTCTTTGGCAATTCTCAGCTTCTCTTCGGAGGACAGCTTTGACAGGGACAACGAACGTGCATCCCTCATCTCATTGACCAAATTATTCTCCATGAAGTTGGAAGTCTCGTTATCAGGCTCTTGCGGACATGCCTCCACCGCCGCTCTGATCGCTTTGATCCAAACACGCTTGTCGCGCGGCTCTTTCACCTATAATCGTTTACATAGTCTTTACTAGATATTTTTAAAGAAATCGCTTTTACAAAATTAGAACAAAAATGACTAGTTACATATTTATATTGATACAGAGACTTCTAACAGTTCATTTGAATTTTTCATTTCCCAATCTTTCATTTAGACATAAATTTATAAAAAGCATTTAGAATATTGAAAGATATTCACTAAAAATCTTCTTTACCAAACCCTCTGAGCTCTAAATTTGATCATAGCAAGAAACCAACCTCGAGATCGAACATCTGTGGCTCATTCGGATTACTGCTGATGAGATAAATGCTGGAATCCTGACCGGCCTTCTCGCGCACGAGTAACTTTTGCAGCGACACAACGCCCGCCTTGTTCTCGGGCATGAAAAAGGTGTATTTCTGTTCGCCTGCCAGGAAGAATAGCACGTCGGTGAGGCAGACGACGACGACAGGCTTACCGCGGCCCTGCTGCGTCATCAGCCAGGCTATGCCCTCAAACTTGAGGTTGCGATTCGATGCCAGGATGTCGGACTTTTTAAACTTCTTGCCACGGTACGTCACGGATGACTTTGCATCGATCCTACAAAGATAAAACAACAATCAATTTACGTTCACTTATGTTGGAGAGAGAATAAATAAAGGATCTATGTATTATTACTTGTGGTAAATGTCGAGTTTTCGGTCCGTTCGCTCTTTGTCCGCAACGCACGCGTCGACCTCTCCGAGTATCTCCTTGACGAGGCCCAGGGCTCTGCGGAGGTTGTCTGTCTCGTCGGCGGTGACCCCAGTCTTGATCAGCGGCTCCACAAGAAGCGGATACTTGGTTAGTCGCTGAGTGACGAAGAGTATGCACTCGGGTATACCCTTCTTCTTCAATAAAGGATTATTCTGCGAAAAGGAAGTATATGGTTTATTAATAAAGGGTTAGTGAATGTATGCGATGAATAACGTATGACTTGACCCGGTATAACGTCCGAGCGAACTTCTAGGAAGACTTCAATATTCTATATGGTCAAAATTGAATTCAAACGTGGAAACGCTCTTTGTGGGAGTGAAAATTAAAGATTTTTCATTTAAATAGCTATGAACTTCTGCTTGGTTAACATTCAATGCAAATAAGTTACCGTTTTCAAATATAATAATATCAGAAACACATTTGTAATCTTTAGAAAACTAAAAGAAAGTCATGAAACATTCCGTAATATACAACCAATAATTAATAATAATTAATTAATTTTCCTACATTCTATTCTACGCAGTGAAATTTATTTTGCGAATTAAATAGTAATTTCCTCAGATTTTGTAATTCTAAAATACGTATACTACATGTTCTTAATTACCCTTTCTATATTCGAACTATTTACAATAAAATTTCACATGGCACACACTTAATCTCACTCACCTGACAATGCCGCACGAACCTCGCGAACCTGGGGTCGTTCTGCTGATGCCTCTTGTACACGTCAACGGCGTCCCTGTGCCTACTGCAAAACTCCCCGTAAGCCGCCTTCATGCTATATGAATTATCCCCAGAGAACTGTTCGACCAGAATGTCAGCAATCGTGGGCACAACGGCATTTTCGGACTGTCGCTGTCGCAGCTTCGACAGAAAGTCAAAGTGTATGTCCATGAGATGCTGAAGCCGTGGGAACATGCGATCGAGGTCGGCGGCGTTCAGATGGAAGTGTCGCAGCAGGCCCCCGACGAAAATTCGCTGCATGGCGAGGAGGACGAGGCAGTGGTGCTTCTCTGTCAGAATGAACTCGTAGATGTGCTCCTGCCGCTTCACCTCGCGCTCGTTGTTGTCGACAAGGCGCATCGCTACTTTGCGCCCGATCGATGCGCTCCAGGAGTCAGGCTCCTCGCGGCCGAGACCGAGCTCCGGGTGCTGGCTGTCGAACTCCTCGAGGCTGAATCCGTGCACATCGTCGAAGTCATATTCTTCCAGGCCGCTGTAATTGCGTAAACGGTGAGTATTGGTAGGAAAAATCAGGTAGATTTAGGACCAATTTGAGTTATTTGAAAAGAATTGTACTCACTAAAGAATTATATACAACGATTGTATAAGATTCTAATTTAATTTTAAATAACCCTAATAGAAGACTAACATTTTTTAGTTAATTTTTTAATCAAGAAAAATTCATTTATAACGAAAATCAATATGTAATAATAAATAACACAGTATATACTTTAAAATATTACTAGTAGCAACAATATTAATATTGTCAAATGTAAGTGCCAAAATTTACTTTAAATTGGTACATAATTATCAAATAAAAGCAGACAATGGTTCTTAGTTATAAATTTAGCTAAAATATGTTTAAAATAAATCTACTTTTATTTATAAAAACACCATTAAATTTTTTTTTTTTTAACTAACCAAATGCGGAAAAATATTACTTTTAACAATTGTATTAAATACCGACACTAAATACGAAAGTTTGAGTAATTAGCTAATACATTCTTAAAAAAAAAAGTTATGACCTAACGTAGTAATAAATTAACGAATGTAATGCTTCTATTATTATAATGACGCTATTTAAATCTATTTAAGTAAAATTATGTATCATTATAAACTGAATAGTTAACGTTAATGTTACTTTTTCCTTAGACTTACCTAGAAACGTCTCGATGCGAGCCTCCATCTCCATCTCTCTCTTCACTGATCGTTTGACTGAAAAAACGAGAAGATTCATGTAAAAAATGAGAATTTCATAATAAACAGGTTGAGTAGCTTCTCTAGGAAAATCAGAAGCAAAATGATATGTGCCACTTTGAACAATAAGAATAATAATAATAATAATAATGATAAAAATGAAAAAAAAAACTTAAATATATATAGCAATCCCATCATAAGAATGTATAAAAAATCTTGGGCAGCATTCGGATCTACAATGCTAAAAAACCTAAAAATCAAAATAATCATAATAGTAACAATAATAATAAAAAAACGATATATAGATGAAAAGAAAAACGTAAACGAACAATAACAAGTAAAAATCTTTAAAAGTTTGAAATGAAACAGTTTATTTATATATGTATATATAAAATGATAATAAAGAAAGAGTTTCTCTCTTATATCATATATATAATATAACAATGATCGAGTGAGCGATGATACAGACAGACTCGTAAATATATTGATTCGATGTGGAATATAAAAACGTATATAATAAGATGATGATTCGGTGAACAACTGAAAATGAAGAGAACTGGTAACAGATTGCCTATGTCGATTATGGAAATAAAGAAGAATGCAAGAACATCTATACGGTAAACTTACCAAATTTCGTGTGAATTTTCATGGAAACGTGAAAATAATTGAATAAAGTACCCTTTCGTCGCCGATCAAAGCGCTTTTGTTTACTTTCAAATAACTGCATTCGGGAAGGAATTTTTCTCGTAATCAATTTTTCTCTGTGAATTTAATTTTCCCCAAACACAGACTTTTCGAGGAATTCTATAAATATTACAGTTACACTGTATAGAAACAAAACTATGAAAGGGCGGCTCGTAACAGCGTCACACGCAGTCGATAAATTATTTTCAACACGGAAAAAAGATATATATGACAAATGACCTAGAAACCCAATTGCTATACGAAAATAGATTTAAACTCTTCGAATGCACAATTAATTAATGGTCTAAAAATTTCTTCCTTTACTCTCAATCAGAATGGATTTTAATTACGCGCCAACTTGAAAACACCAATATTCAAATACAAAGTGTGTCCTCTCAATGAATCGCGCACACTAAATTCACGTTCCCATGTGTGTATTCATGTGTGTATGTGTGTGTGTACATGTATCTATCTCTGTATGTGTGTGATTTTTACCTAAACAGATGCGATGACGTATATAATATAAAAAAGATGAGAAAGAGAGAACAAAACAATAGAAAGCAAGCGGTTCAGAAGCACAGGCAGGGCGGGACAAAGTTAAGTAGTATTATAATATATATAATATCGCCGTCATCGGGCGAACGATATAGTCGCTATAATCCCGTTGCTCGAGACGAGTATTTATATCAAAATGTATCATATGCGCGCAACGGTGTGTCTTACGTCAAATTGTTGTTCGCGTATTTTCGTTACGATACAGATGCGGTGGGTACGTACGATGAGTTACAGAATCGATGATCATGTGAGGGCGTCCGTTGGGTCAGTGCAAGGTTTTCGGATCTATGATGATTGAAGTTGATGATGCTGTTGTGTGCATTTATATATCAATTTTATCAGCTTTTTTTATTTAAGATTCGTGTTCTTTGGAATGATAAATGGTTGACATGAATGGGGAATGCAGTTTGAAAAGTAAAGTAATTGCCATAAAATATGCCGGAAGAGCAGTCATGTCAATAAACGTACTTGTAATTGATTTAAATCATATTTTTTCTATATAATTCGTCAAGTAAGTATAATTCGGAAGTCGTTATTTTCTCACTACTTTTTTTTATTGCTTTCAAAAAACCTTTTTATAATGCAAAATTATCTCTCTTGTCTCTAAAAACTTGTATAAAAAAGATACTGCTAGGTGAAGTTTCGAATAATAAATTTTCTTTACTCGAAAAACATGTTTAAGTATTTGAATTGCCAATTTATAATGAAAAACAAAAAAAAAATGTATATATATATTCGTGCACCATGAAGTAGTAAAAAATGAGACTGATGCTAAAAGGACGACAAAGAATACTATTTACAGCTTGTAAAAAATATATTTAATATCGAATAATACACAATAATATTATTTATTATTTAAAAAATTTAGAAAAAAATTATATTTCCATACTTTAAATATTAAAAATATCTTTTAGGAAACATTGATATTTAAAAAATTCATCAAACTTTTACGGGGAAATGATCACTTATAAATTCAAATGTCGAACGTACTAAAAAAAGTGACAGACACAGGATATGACATGTAGTAAAAAAACCAGAGAAAGAGAGATGTAACCGAGTAAATACGTAAGTGGAGATAGGGAGATATAGAAAAAAGTCATGAATACGTATATATGCATATGTATAATGTACTCATGTGTATACGTATAATTATGAACTAATAATAAACTGAGTGTATCGCGAAAAGAGGAGACACATTCGCGCGGCAACTTTCGCAAATCGGCGCGTCGTTGCCGTTGATCAAAGTGAGAAACGAAAAAAAAAGAAAGTATAACACATTTAAAAAAAAGACTCTATCTCATTCGTATATTATCTATATCTGGTTGGCAGAGAGATAGAAACAGAGATAATATACGTATTGCTTTTTTTAAATAATATAAATATAACAAAGTAGTTTTGTTGATGTGGTTTTTGTTGATAATTTTTGTTGTGACTTTTTTGTTCTGACGGAAGAGAGAGAGTGACAGGAGGGACTTACTTGACTCCGAGCTTGGTGGCAACTCGCCGCCAAGGGCTGTAGCATGTCACCGGTTTCTTGTTGTTTACCTCCCTGTTTATAATCCGTATCGGTTAGTGCGTGCGTGATGGTCGGTCGAGGGTGATGCGAGCAGTATAACCGCGGGGGTGGGGGAGGGAGGAGTCGGAAGTAAGAGACGCACACACCCCCACGCGCGCGCGGAGGTGGTCCATATACTTTTTTATTTTGCTTTACTTTTTGTCATTTTCATTTTTCTGATTTTTTTGGTCAGAGGGTGAGAGAGATAAAGCACGCTACAATGCATGTTCATATATACATATTGGCCCGGCCACAAAACACCTCGCTCGCTCTCTTTCTCGTGTGTGCGTGTGTGTGCAGGTATGGGTCTGTGGTGTTCTTGTGTCAGAGTTTTATTTTGCTATATCAGTGAAGAATTTTGTTTCTTTTTCTGCTGCAAGTTGGCTACTTTAGATGCAAACTAGCCAGATTTCGCCGATTCTTTCTTGATAGTCACGAGTGCAGTTTAAAATATCACCAGACTACAATCGTGAATAGAAAAGAAGGACCAAATCTACTGCTAGGTCTAAAAGTATGCTAAACTTGGCATATTTTTTTGCAAACTTTATTTGTTGCACGCTGGTTTAAAAAGTCATTAAAAACTGTCATTTATTTTACAATGAAGAGAATTATTACTTCAAAGAAATAAAAGTAAAATACAATCTGATGTTACAATAATTCTATTACACTTATTTTCTTCAACAAATCAGGTCAATTAATGTAATCGTTCTCTTGTTTTTTCATTGAAAAAATCCAGATTAAGTATAACATTAAACTATAATAGAAACATTTTTAATAACCTTTTTTAGAATGATAAAAGCAAGTAAATAAAAACGTGTCAATATTCTTTGTCTATGTATTTTTAACTCCAAATAGATTATTAGCTACCTCAGAAAATCTGTCAGTCTGTAGGTCAATCAATATTAAGGGGAGATTATGGTTGGACTTTTCTTTGATTAAAATAGTAAAAACAATAAAAAATTAAATTATCGATAAAAAATATGGATTAAGTTGAAAAAAGTACATAGAAAATTTAAATATAAGTGTACACTGCATGCTTCTGGTTCAGAATTGAATTTGAAAATTGAAAATTTAGTATTTGTGCAGTGATGAATAATTATTATATAGGATATTTGAAAAAATTGCATGTTTTTCCAAAATGAAGTTGATTAAGAGTAACAGTGCAATTATAGTTTATAAAGCATGGCAATGAATTTATTATCAAAGCATGCAATAAATTTGTCATTTGAGTTTAGGAAAAAATGATTTAACAATTTCTTTAACATTTTAATATCACCATAGTCCCCCCTTTCTTAGTAATATTTTTAATGTAAGTATTCCTTCTTTTTAGTCACCTCATTCAAAGAAATTAGATATTTAGTTTATTCACTTGGAAAGTTTTCAACAGTTAATTTAAAGTTAGTTTAAACTATTTAAAATAAGTTACTAACATTTTGTGAAGAAAAGTTATAATGAATGTTGAGATTAATCTTCTTAAGATTATTAAATAACTTATTAATGCAGCTTGAATCTGACAACTAATTTCTTTGGATGGGTATTCACTTTAAATTCAGTTTAATGTCGGAATTGCATTTGAATAAGTGCTTACGAGTCTGTAGCGCATAAATTCAAAAATGATACAATAGCATTACTTCTATTGATAAAATAAAAGCAGAACACGATGTGTTATTATATTATTGTTAAAAAATCGTGTACATACAAGATTCGATAAAAAACATAAAGCGTAAAGCTACCGTCAAAATCTAAACGACTTGAATATCATATTGTACAATTAAGAATCGAAAAAATTGTTACTCTCTGACAATAGAAAACAAAATATTTATAGAGCAAAACCCGTGTGTAGTGTCATTTCGATAATATATATTCATAAGCACCATTGATCATACAATCTGCTATAATAAAAAAATGTGAACGTAAGGATGTAATTAAAAAAATATGCTAAGGCCTGTCGCTCTACCAATATATGTTGCTAAAATTGCAAAATCAATCTGAAACAAATAAGCTTCTGAGCCAGCCTAAGCATCGGAGCAAAACGACGCATGGAACATCGAGATTTGTTACTATTGTTTATGTGATTTATATTTTTGTTTTTGCTATTGTAAAATCGTGGTCACATGTAAGACACTTTCCTCAATTCATTTTATTTTCCTTCATAAATATAGAATTGAAAAGTTGCTGCTTCAGCTATAATTCTTCTCATTTGTTTCTATATGAAGCGAAACACAAGTACAATGGGAATTGAAAATTTGCATTTTATATGATTTATATTCAAATGAGTACAGCACACGCGAAATTAGAAGAATATAAAGATATATCTTTTCAGCGACATGGCCTGTATGAATTTTTTAAACAGGCTCACTGCATAGTGAATAAACATTCAAGTTTAATGAACGAATGGAGCAAACGGCTATTATTAATCAGTTAAATAAAATATCTTTCGGGCAGTAAATATTTAAAATCGGCTATTTTCAAAAATTTACGCTCGGAGAAAACAAATTTTCGTACTTAGAAACATTAAAAGTTCTTTTCATGAATCTATCCTCATTCACAATTCACAGCCACCCACCCTCAAAGTATACATCAACGCAAATTTCCAATTCCCCCGGAACTCCGAGCTTTGGTCTGACCATGCTCACAACGTGCGAATCTTCAACCATATAGAAACGAAGATCCAAGGCAGCAGTTACATTACTATGTGATAATAATAGTGACTTTCTCGAGGGGGAGATTTTAATCTCTCCCTCTCGAGGTGGGATGAAGGTGTGTGCACGCGCGCGTGCGCATACGGCACTTACCTCCCGGAGCCGATGGACGCGGGCAGAGGCAGCGAGGCTGTGGAGCCGCGCTTCACGATGCTCGTGCCCGATGATAATGAGACGCTCGAGAGCGACTTGAATGACGACTTGCTCGACGGCTTCGACTTGGTGCACTCCGGCTGGTAGTGGTCCTTGCAACCACTGTGGATTATGGCTCCGCAGGCTATGGAAATTGATTGTTTATCATTATTTTGGGTTTTTAAAGTCATGATGTTTTATAGAATTTTATTACTTAGAACGCGAAATATTCAAAATTTAGAAAATCGATCGTTTTAACTCCCGAAGAAATATTAGAACAGAAACTATTAAAAGAGCTTGTCATCATAAATATTATGTGTATTTGCTTTAAGTGTGAGTTTTAACCCAGATACGTACTTTCGCAGTGCAATGTTGGCTTATTGGAAAAGTTCTTCATACAAAAATCGCAAGAGTTGTTTCCTTGTGACGACACGTTTATCGTTGCCCATTGATGTTGCGCCGGCTTCTTCCCGCTTTTGTCCTGCGCAAATTTAGTTTAAATATAAATAGTATGCAATTGTGCATGCACCACACATAATTTAAAGATCAACCAACCTTCTTTTTTCTGGAAAACAATGACCCCCGTTTCCTCTTTGTCTTTTCCGAGTGCCTATCGTCGTAAGCTGTGCTGTAATGAGAAATGAAAGAAAACAACCATATGTAGTTAAAAAAACGTCGAGTTGGCCGGTTTTGGAAGAACGTAAAACAACGTGTTAGTCATATCCTTGCTACTAAGCTACACAATCATATATCGTCAAAGTTAGTAGTAAATAATTGCAATACATATACGTATAAAAAAAGGTAACAATGAAAGTGTATTTTTAATATAAAAGTAAAAAAAGATACAAGTGCAAACAGAGATAGTCAATCGTGTTATTACGTCGTAAAAAAATATATATATTATAAAACTACTTGTAAAATGCAATGTATTACCCAAGAGTTGTACCGACCATTTCATTGTTTATGAATGTTAGCCACAAATTGGAGTGAAAGGGGGCGAGGTAAAGGTCCCGTGATATAATCATTATTCAAAACGATCATGTAAGCAATTCTATTTATGCGTTGTAACGTAACAAGATTACCTTTGACAAAAAAAAAGAAAAAAGAAAGAAAAAAAACAATTAAACCAATACTTTGAATGACAATAAAAGTTAAATTACATTAGGTAAACCCATATTCCATTATAAAAAAAAAAAAAAAAAAAATATGGATCGACAACACACCCGAGCGAAACGTTAACGCAATTCCCCGCAATCAACCACATCAAAGCAACCAGCTCGTTCACCGCTCACGCGTTTCTCTACATATAACACCGGGGACGTTTATCTCTCTAGGGCAGGAAGAGACAGGAGGAGAAACGGGGGATGGATAGAACGTTGAGTCGAGCTCGCGGTGTATATATCACACACACATATATAAGCATCGGTCGCGAGGCACGCACGCTCGCTCGCTCATCGTTAAACATCGAGTACTCACTCGGTCAAGAGTTCGTCGAGGGAGGCCTGCGTATTCGGCGTGCCCTCTCTCATCATCATGTCCTCGTGGAATTCATGACCATGAGGGATGTGAAGATCGTCCGTCTCTGTCTCACTTCCACTACCCTTTTCGTGTCTTTCATGCCGACTGCCGTGTGTGCGTGTGTGTCGTGCGCAAAACAATATATAGAGATGCGGAGGGTAAACAAGGAGGAAACCAAAAAACAAAGAAGAAGAAGAAGTAGAAAAAGTTGTCCACGTGGTCAAGTGCAGACGGAAAAAACTATTATAAATGAGAGAGAGGAAGAGAGGGTGGGTAGGAGGGGGTAGAAAAAAAATTAATCTTGGCTATATAGTCGCGCGGAGTGAGAGGAAGAGAGAGAGAGGAGAGAAATTCTCACTCTTTGGCCTTTTTTTTCTCTTTGCTTTTGCTATATCGTCCTCGTTGTTGTTGTCTAAATGGCAGAGCGTCGAAAAAATAAACAACGAACGAAGCAAAGCCTTACGCACGTTTAGACTGACGTTGATCAAAAACATTGTATCAAAATAATAACAATAATAATAATAATAATAATAATCACAATGATGACAGGAAAAAAAATTGATAATTATCTAGAAAGATCAATGACAAAAATCTAGTATTTGTATATTAGCTACACATTAATAACTCTGCTGTCAACTTGCCTTCGAACTCTCTGGCTTCTTTCTAGAGAAATATTTCTGCTTTGAAAAAAGAAGGCTCAGCAATAAATGTAGGCCATGCTATAAGATTCGCATTTGTTTTGCTACTTATTGTGCGTAGTATTATATATATGTGCATGTGCGTATAAAATTGTAAACAAAATGTTTCACGCTGTTTTCATGCAATGGCATGATATATGCCAGAGCTGAGCTTCCATCAAATTGTTCGTTTTTTCACAATAGGTACCTAGAGCAATTTGATCAGTTTTTATTCCAAAATCACCATTTTTGGTTTCACTTAAAAAGTATTTACCACGAACAATTTTCAGCTCAGCTCTGTATAATAAATTTAATAATTATTGCATTCATTCTCATCTATCTCTAATTATCAACTGTGACAATATGTATAAATCAATTCCGATAAATTACAAGTGCTTTTCTATAGAAAGAGAGAGAGAGAGAAATTTTAATTTTAAAAAAAGCTGATCGCAAGATCGATTTGCGTTGCAAAAGTTGACGGTTTCACAATTTACAAGATTATTTAATATTTTCTAAATGAAAATTGAAACATTTATCTTTAAAAAAACTACAATAAAAGAAAATGAAAAAAATAATTTATCATACAAAAAGCCCTTTAAAAAATTCTTTGTAATCAAAACGTGCCACAAATCGGAACACATGATCCATTCCACAAACCAGACCGCAGCCACCCTTTAGAATTCCCTTCCCCTCGCAAAAAAGTTCATCTCTATTATCTTGAAACCCGGCGCTTCAAAGCCCCGTCATCGATGCTTCAACCCGTCACATCCGTCAACTTTGCTCGCAAATGCGTCTTGCGTTCGGAAGAGAAGGAAAACGCGCGCGCCGGCGCTCGTCGAGAGAAAGATAGAGACAGTATATAAGAGAGGGAGAGAGTGAGAGTGAGAGAAAGAGAGTGACTTACGCGGACAGAGAGGGGGCGACGCGCGCTCCAGTTTCCGTGAGGTGGGTCTGGCCCGGCGGTATGACAATGGACGGCGTCGAGACCGACTTCTGCAGTGGCAGCCGCGAGCCCGTCACCCCGGGCATAAGGCTGACGTTGTCGCCCAGACGCTGGTGGCCGCCTCGCTTCACCACCACCACCTTCTTGAATTCGCTCTGTATTACGGGAGAGAAAGAACGAAAGAAAATTGATGGATTAGCTGACGCGGTGCGAGAAATGTGGTCAGGTAGCAAATGATGCGATGATTTTGCTCATTTTCTCGTATTTGTAGCTAGTAGAATTTAGTTTAATAAATGTTGTGTGGTATATTTGATATTTTAATGCTAAATATATATTTGTTCATAATTTTACAACACTTTGATGAAATTTACTTGATAATTTCAAGCAAGCAATACAACATATTATATTGAAGATTTCACAAGACGTTTCTTAAAATGAAAATATTTTTGTCAAAACATTGCAAGTAAATATTAAAATTTTCACAAGTATACACATTACTGTTTCACAGTTTTCTCATTATTGCTACATTCAATTCATCGCATTATTTACACGTATATCACATCATTTTAATTGTTTTTAATTCAATATTCGAGTATAAGATATAACATAATTTCCAATGTATAATACCTGAACGAAATCAGCTTCGTTTAACGAGTGCGTGCTGGACTGCGACACGCCAGTACGATTTTTGCTGCTCGTGTCACGGGTACGCGGCTTACCGTCCAGCTCCAGGTCCATGTCACTGTCGAGGCTGCTCAAGCTGATACTTCGCTGCCGCTGAAAGTAGCGTTGACGTCAGGTACAAGCGGAAGGGTATCAAATTAGTTAAAAACTTGATGGCTATTCATGAATATCTTAGGTTTTCTTCTTTACAAAAGCTTCTATACTTGTCTACATTTAAGAAAGAATTTTGACCATTTTTAGACATGTACTATATCCATAAAAGGTATTGCTATATTGATTTCATGATACGCATGTTTAATCATTCACAATCTATCATGTTATTGTTAATAATAAAAACCTTCTCAGTCAGCAAAAACCCATAAAAAAATCTATTTTTCACTAGACAATGCAACTATACACACTCTTTACCATCCCGCAACTGAACAACCCCACCAACACTCACGATATTCTGGGCCTGCAGGTGATTCTGATCGGAACCGCGTCTCTGGCGCGAGTCCTCGAGGTCAGTCCAGCTACGCCTGCGGTCGATGCCCTGTAATATCTGACTGCATACATGGCTCTGGGGTCCGCCGATCATCGTCGTCGGGTAATGCGTAGGCGAGCTATTGGTCGAGCAGTTGGTCAGCAGGTCAGGATCAGAGCCGTCCTGCTCGTGATGATGATGATGGTGATGATGGTGGTGGTGATGCGGCTGGCCAGGTTGTTGTGGCTGGACGCCGCAGGACGACGGCGGCTGGACGATGCCGTCGATCGATATCACCGGGCAGAGAGATGGACAGGAGGTGCTGAACCTCTGTAGGTGATCGCCCTGTTGCGCCCGGGCGGCGAGCGCGAGTGTGAGGTCGCGCATCTGGTGGATATTGTCGTGGATCTCGTGGAGGTGGCGTAGCGGTTCCTCTGTGGGTGAATCGAAAAGAAATTGGTATGGTTATTTTAACTGTACTGGGAAAAATGTTAAGTAAAAAAATTCTTAATAGTTTTGGTAAAAATTATACCAATCACCACAGACTGTAAAAATCCAAAAAATTATCATACTTTAAGGTATAATACAGTATAGTAATTTTTCCTATATTTCTATCCAAATTTCCTATAAAGTATGGTAATCTTTTGGGGGTTTACAGTCTGTGGTGGCTTTGCGAGACAGTATAGTAATTTTTACCAAACTATTAAGAATTTTTACTAAACTTCTTTCTCAGTCTCTGCTTAAGTTTAACAAGATACGAATTGAAAGAAAAAAAAATTATTTAAACTTCTATAAAGTGCAAGGAAAAATGAAAGAAGAAAAAATTATCTACGCATTTATACTCCATCAAAAGCAATGTATCAGGTTTAACCGTACTTGAGAGAATTTCTACTCATTTTTCCCCTCGGGCACTTTGCTCAACTTATCCTCCCACTTAAACAGTTCTTTCAAGAGATTTTTTTTTTGTTCAAAATGAACACTGACATGAAAATTATTAGTTCTAAAACTTGTTAAAATTAATTCTCCGTATAAAATTTCTTCATTTCACAATGCATTTAAAACGTTACAACTTACAAGAATACAAAAAACAGTGTCTTTAGGTACCCACTTATTACCACAAAAAGAAGATATCGATAAACAATTAACAATCACAAAAATCCGCATGTATGCATACAACACGCGAAACACTTCCCTATACACCCTTATCGTAAAATCATTCCAATAAATTCTCACAAAAAAGAGAGAAGCCCGCACTCGCACTCTACATACCTATATAGACGCACGCACGCGCAATTTATTGTCGAGCATTTGCTCGCGAAAAAAAAGCGTATGCACCAGGGAGAGAAAGAAAGCCATAGCGAACGCGCGCGTTTGTTACCGAGCGATGCAATATCTCGCGTTTCAAAGCGGGTTCGCGCGTGTGTGTGTCATTGTTTCACGTAGAACAATATTATCGTCGCAGAGCGGAAGATATCGTTTTCGCGCTGTGCTACAGGCTCGCGTTCGCAAAAACTCATGATTTTATTGTTGTGCGTGCGCGATTTTATACGAACCGGTCGTCATGGAAATACGCAGGATTTTCGAAGAAAAAAGGATAAAAAAAATTTTTCGTTTTTGGATAGAAATTCTTTTTGGAAGTGGTGTGTATATGCGCACACGCGTGGGTTGATTAAAATGACGGTGACGTTATACGAACGAGAGAGTATAAGTTCTCGGAGATATGAATTCGCTATTGATTTAGTAAACTTGTTAATGATTGGACTGATAAGAAGTTATTATCGCGTGGAATATGGAACGAAAGTTGTCCCTGATAATGATAAAACTTTCGTTCTATACTCGTTCTAATGACATTTTACCGATTTCATGCGGACATTACGTTAATTAATAATTCATCCTTCTACATTCTCGCATAATTAGTACTACTTTTGTTCAACTTTAAAAACAATCTCAGAGTCAAAGATAGCCTCCAATCCCCCAATTAAAAAATGACCATCGCAAGTCTAATTCTCTCACACACCTAGAATCGGATAATGCTTAGCGAGTCCTGGCGAATGAGGCGTAACGCTGATTATGGGCACCAGCGGACTACCACCTCCAACCCCTGGCACCAAATGCTGCTGCTGCTGAGGCGACGCCTCAGACATGATTATAGCGCTCGGTTGTTGCTTACGCTGCGACGATTGCTTAGCTGGGCCGCAACCCTCGTCTTTGGTATAATCGCAGTCGCCGTTTACGACCCCGCCACCGCCTGTACACTCAGCCGGTTGCGCGGCCCCCAGGTAATCCGTTATTACATCCTCGTCGCTATCCTCGCCGCTGTTTGGGCACTCGTCTGTAACAAAGAAATAAAGAAATATTACAACGGTGTATATAGAAGGGTTGTTTTGTTTGTTTTTCGTTGTGAGCAAATTACTTGTTAACCTATAACGCGCGGCCGATATGACCTACATATAATAGTGCACAAAAGAGCGCGCGGTGAGGAGAGAGAGAAAAAAAAGTTCGTTCTCATGCTCTGTTTGCTTTACAAAGGAATTTTAATGGTCGACGCTGCGGTATTTATCCTTTTGTTCCTGAATTTAATGGAAAAATAACAAATTTTTGTTCAAGCAAATTATGCACGAATATATATATATACATATCTAAGGTATAATAATTTGTTCCTGTAAATATTGATGTTACTTATAGGTGGGGGAACACAGAGAGCAAATAGAATTATATTACCCAGTATAAAGATTCTCTTGAAACATCTATTTGTACAATGAACATCGCGTACGACTTATTTTATAAATATTAGTCTATATATTTTTTAAAATAATGTCGGAAACATTTTTAATGACTGAGGATACAATCAAGCTACTCTTCGAGTTCAAAACTGTTTCAAACATTCTCTAGCAAAAAATCCCTGCTATACCGAAGTGATTAAAAAAGTTGTATGAAAAATCATTATGTACGTGACCTAAAATTACACATGCATCCAATTTCAATTATTATCCCATCCCCTATTCACTTCCAATTTCCCTTCTTATCCATGTAAAAATGCACTCTTGGCAGCCGGGGGGATTACTCTCGTATCCACCATATTCCCCGAGGTTATAAAAATTCAATGAAATTCCCGAGAATTCCTAGACAACGAGGAAAACCTCAAAGAATTTTCAAAAGATCTAATAATCTTCCCGTAAACCCTATCAACACCAACAAGAAGAAAAAAAAACAACTAGTTCACGCTGCATTCCCAACGCACGCGTAGTGTTTGCAAAATTCATTTTTCATATATACATAGAAAGACATAGTTTTCCCAGAACGCGCGCGACTCTCTCTCTCTCTCGCAAAAGCGCGTAATAATATTTCCTCGGCGCGGATTTCCCACGTGCTCGAATAAATTCATCTCACGTTTTTTGCGTGTATATATATATATTTCTTCGCTTATGCAAGAAATTCACATCACACCGATCGTCTCTCTCCCTCCTCGGATTCCCCAGAGCGCAAAATTTCATTTCGCTGCTATATAGCAGGTGAGTTTGTAGGAACCATATCATTCGTAAAAGCATACTGGTATATGTGGTTCAGTGATTAATTAGTCGTGCGGAATTTCGTATTTATCTGCACCGATAAATTTAACGGGATTACTAATTTACTCGAGGCACGGCGGTATGATAATGTGTTATCGCTGAGATTTTAACCAACCGCTTATACATTCTTACAACGAAATTATTGTCGTGCGGTGTACAGTGGATATAACACCGGTAATATTGCGATAGAAAAATAAATATCACGCGCCTGTATAAATACAGATTTTTATCTTATCGGCGCTAATTTTAAGAATATATACACGCGCCTAAAAATAAGAGAAAGACACTGTATATTCGATTATCTTTTATCTACGTTGACTGACACAGATATGACACACTAATTATGTTTTTCATTCTCAGTAGAACACAGATAAACGCTTCTTTTTTTTTCAAGTAATTCAATTTGTACTTTACGGTTCTAGAGCATATCATTACTTAACTTTACAATTGTCGCAAAACATCGCGATTTAAAGTTATATTATCTATCTCATTACGCAAACGGCCAAACGTTACTATATAGGCTGCATCACGATAGGCTGAACAATAATTTCCCAAATCTAAATGAAAAGCCAACCGTGGCAATCTCTCGACAAATCAGATATATACCCGCGCCGCTGGCAACAACTAGGCTAAGTACGTCAATTACCTCGCGTTATACACTCCAACTCAGTAGTATCACTTTATCTCTTCAAAAACGATTTCATCAAAGCTCAGCCACCATAGATAAAAAAAATTTTCATCCAAATCCCCCGATATCCTTCATTTCCCAGCCACCCCACACACATATATCCCCCTCGTCATCAATTAACCTATATTTCTCCGCGACCCACCACCTTGAACAAACGAAAATCAGCGAGCTCTGGCAATATAAATCCTTCTCCCAATACTCAGCGCGGGCTAATCGAAGCCAGAAACCTCGCGGATATGCAAATGCACGCGTCGATGACAATCTTCCCACTTTGCGGCTGCTAGTCTCGCGCGAATTCTAGAGAGCGCGAAAACTGGGTCGCATGCATGTATACATATATGCACGTGTATATAGATACGTTCGCGGTGCGCGTAATTAAACGCCGCTTTTCGCGTGCTATAACTTCCTCCGCTGGGATTTTCTCCTTTTTTTCTCTCTCTCTCACTCTGTGTTGGCAAGCAAGAGTCTTTCTTCGCTCTCGAGTACTTATGTGTGTATAGGTATATAATGCCGCGAGCGTCGAGTATTGTGATTTGCGAGGATTCGGTGAGAGTGTACTTATATAAACATACTTTTGTTGTTGTGATTAGGAGGGAAAAAAAATAATGACAATTTCGCTCAAAAATTCGACGAATTGTATTATGCGGGTAAACGCGTTATAGAGCCGGAAATTCTGATGCTATCTTATCTCGGAAAAATTTATTGGCGGTAATGAATTGCGCGCTTTGTTTCGGCTCGTGTATATATTTACCGCGCGCACTGTCCACTATTAACGCGAGCGCATTTCACGCTCTTTATCGACGAAAAAAAAACTGTTTTCCATCGCACACGCGATAAGAGCAGGGAGGCTATCGCGGTTCCGCAAGAAGTTTTTTAATCTCTTTCGATCGGAAAAAAGAAGTCGAGTATATAGATATAGATATATATATAATTGAATTTAACGTATAAACGTTTTGTAATGATGGTTGACTTGAAGAATATAGGAGTTTAGTGCGTCCCTTTTTTATACACGGCATAAATTAAATCTAAGAATGTTATATGGGTACATTAAAATTCTAGCGAGATATTACTTCATTGCGTGTTTTAGTGTCATGACGTCACCGTCGTCGCGCTGTATACCTATATATACACACACACGACGGTCTACCTATCTTCAATGAAATTTCGGAACTTATATAGGTAACGAAAATAATCAGAGAAAATTTCACAATCATCGCATGTACCAACTCGTTAGTTATTGTTCATACACGCAATAAATATCGATCGTCATAAGTATACAGGAAAAACGTCTCTGCAGGACAAATAAAAAGTTTCGGTGAAGTCACGCGTTGCTCGCGAAAAAGATATTTTTAACAATGACGATTTTTTTTTAATCCGTCGTGTGGTTACCTATACACAACTTTTTCTGCCCGTTTCTCCTCGACGCGCGCGTATTGCAATGATTGCTAAATATAAAACGCTCATGTCTGTTTTATAAATATTAACGTTACATCATTCATTATACAGCTTGTATAATAACCAGCAATAATGTAACGAATCAATCGATATGTTAATTTTATACGTGATGTAACGCTCGGCTGTGATAAATTTCCGCAGAATTTCAATTCAATTAAAATAAAATACAATTAAATATCGTCAGCGAAATATACAGCACTACGAAAAACAAGCCTTTATCATCAAAACCAAAACTGCATCATCTTCTGTATATTGAAAAGGAGATCGTGAAGAGATACTGTATAATATGTATATATATATACGAATGCGAGTCGCGCGCTTCCGGAAAGCCGCCGTCACCGCGCCCGGAAGTCCCGCAGACCCTCCGCGCCTTCTTCTTCGCCATCGACGGAAGCCAGGCTCGCTTTGTCATTGCCGTCACGATTTCTACTAGCGTTCCGCGCGTGTGCCATCGGAATGTATATATAGAGAATGATGAAGATGTGGGGTGTTGAGAGGGGTTGGTTGACCTGTACGTTTTGGTGTGGTGCAGTTATATGGGTGGAGGTGGAGAAGATAACAAATATGTGTGTATGGTAAGTGGTTATCGGGAAATATAAGGAACGGTGCGCATTGGGTTATTTTGGTGGAGTTGATTCGTGTGATTAGAACGAGAAAGGAATTATTATGAATGAATATAATTATAGTTTTTCAACGAGTGGAAAATTGTACTAATGTTTTTGACAAAATTACCATACTGTCTTGTAATGATATGAGAGACTGTGAAAACTCAACAGATGACAGTAATTTATAAGAAATTGTATTGTATTATTTACTATAAAAGATGGTAATTTGTTTGGGTTCTAACAGTCTATGGTACACTGCTAAACATTTTCTGATATTTAAGGTATATGTATACTGATGCTTAAAATAAAGCTTTTAAATAATTCTGTGGGTTCGAGGCATAACGACATAAGTCCACTTTTTGAGTTTCCGAGAAAGATGGGTTTCAATGTTCA
>UXGD01001611.1:0-32977 GCA_900474315.1 Torymus auratus
TAAACGAATATTCATTTGTCCGTATCCAAACGTCCGTTTCTTTATAGTAAATGACATTCCTTTAATATAAAGATTTTTTTCTCTCTGTGTACATGCGGCCAACGTCTGCAATTCTAATACATTGCAGGTGGTATCAAAATTCACGTCTGAGAATGTTCAAAAGATATTCCAAGAAAATGTAATATTGTTGTCATAACCCTTTTTATTTCAGGTGACATGTAATAGGTATACCCCTTTTCGTAACTGCCCTATCATTTAATCTTTATTAGAACTGTATGTATTACAATGTAATATTTTCGGATGATTCATTAAGTGTAATCGCGTTATACTATAATATCCAACAAATTCTTGATATTATTTTCTAATTTCAATGTAAAACCAATTTAAGCCGTATCAATTTTCGTCCTTGCAAAAGCACCCAATCAATAATGATAAAACTAGATAATCTTATCGCACATTTTAACTTTTTTTTCGTCAACTATTTTCTACGAGTAAGCATAAAAATAAAAAATAAAATGATTCATCATTACACCGAACGTCAATTAAGTATTTTCTTCACCAAAGAGAAAAAAAAAACATTGATGAAAGCGTGACTCGAAAAGAAAAAAAACATCCAACGTGCACGCTTTCATTATCTCCATTCTCAATTAGTTAATGAACGCATAACTCTAATGCTGCTTTCGTGCTCTGCCGCGAGGAAAAACATCATATTTGTACGCGACTTATCAAACGCTATTAAAGTGAAAAATAATGTAGCTCGCACGCGCACGCTATCACCAAAGCCTCCTAAAAATCCGCAAACACTGCCCACATGTCACCATATACACCTACACACATACACAAGTGTAAAACGTGCGCTTCAATCGACCGACGCTTTAACATCAGCCACATTTATTACGATAATCGCGCAACTCGACTCCCTGCCGTCCCTGTCGTCAAACAAAACCCGCGAACAGATAAGACACCGCACTACGGCGATAACAACGATCGTTAATCGATAAAATACATATATATATAATACAATACCTGATTCCTGCACTCGGCCTCGACGTGAGCGAGCTTCGTCTGGGCGAGCTCGAGCTCTAGCTCGCGCACGCGCTCCTGGGCGCGGCTTAGGATCGGATCCACTCGGTTCTCCAGCGGATGGGACGTGGCGCTGTTGGGGCTGCCGGCGTTACCGTTGCCACCGCTCGACTCCTTCACGTGGCTCGAGCACTTGTCACACTTGGAGATCTTTGTCTGTGTGAAATACAATAGAGAGAGGCGGTTAGAGATTGGGATCTATATATGCGTGTGTAGTGCAGGCTATTGTGCGTGAGAGATAAGCGAGGTTAAACGATTTTAGAGAGGAATGAAATATCGCGAATCAGTTCGCTTGAATTTTTCATTTCACTTTGCCTGACATCACAATGGTCGATCTGATTGCGAAGTTTTAGCTGGAATTTCATTATCGTACGATTTGGCTTTAATTTTAGTTTCTAATCGTATTATCAGCCATTTGAGGATCATTGATAAGAGCAGTAGGCGTTTAAAATGTAATTATGACTATATGGAATTCCAAATTCAGCGGGACCAAATAAAATATTTCATGAAAGCTCCGATATGCCAATATTATTTCCAAAAGAGAGTTTTTGTAATTTATTATTAATTTCGATGAAAATATATACTTTATCACTTGAAGTAAAGTATAAGTATGCGCTTTTTTAAAATAAATTCCATCGCACTTTTTTTATAAATTATTATAATTTTACATTACATTCTCCAGCACCGCTAAGCGATATCCACGCCCGTACACACCACCGCCACATTTTATCGCTCACACACATATTTATATGATGCGAAAACTATGCGGAGCCTTTCTCATAAAGAGACCAAACAAAAAAGGAAATCATAGATAAAATGTTATAACTTACGCGTATGTCGCTGAGGGACGTCTTGGCAGTATTGTAGTCGTCTTCGAGGCGCTGACAGATCTGCGCATAAAAACCGAGTGTTAAAATAATTAGTCGTGATAAAGGGTAATTGCGCACGCGCGCGCTCGTGTACTTGTAAATGGTTCTTTTTTGTTCTCTATCCTCTCCTCGGGTTCCTTCGTTTTCTTCTTCTTCCTCGTTTGAATAACGCTAACTCGGACGTAAACAATGGGCAATGCGGAAACACATTGCTAGCACGCGCGCTCGCGCCGGGGAATCTGTTTAGCGCGTACGCCGTAATAAGTCAAGTTCGCCGTATAGTAGGTGATAATAAGCGATGCGCGCGCTAGCATTATGTTCTCCGCGTTGTTGGGAACAGACATAGAGAACTATTTTCTTCTTCTTCTTCTTTTTTTTATGATACGTAAAGATATGCGCGGTATGTTCTTGGAAAATTTAGTCGTATATAAAAGAGGAAAGGAATTTTTAATTTGCGAAAATTTAGTAAGACGTGATATTTTTTGAGCTCCATCATTTGAATTTTCTGAACGTTGAACTTTAGTTTCTTTTCTCTTTTTTCTTACGTAAGAAAACAACCGTGCGCGTGAACCGATTGCGTATATGTATATGCATGCTTATAAACTTATTGAAAGTTTACTTCCACAGCCTGTAAGTACTACTGAAAATACCTCGGAGCAACAAGTTATATATCTAATTAAGCGAATTTAAAAATAAGAAAATTATATACAAATTACTCTTAATTCGTTAGTTGGCGCAGTCAATAAAACGTGTTATTTGCATCGTCGTATATAACCGGTTATCGTCGCATTGTTGTTTTAGTCCGCGCTTATACCACAGCGTGTACTGACCGCGAAAAAGTTCGACGAGCGAATCTTCATTCAATTAAAGTACGTAAATTGTATTTCGGCGTAATTACTCGAAATGCACTCTCTCTCTCTCTTGACCGACTGAAACTTTTCAATATAACGACGCGACGTCCGGTAACAAAACAATTAAGAGCCGATACATTAACCGATAACGACATAATGGTAAATCGGTTTAATATAACGATCTTCTCCGTATACATAACACATTTATGAAAATCAGATTTAAATTTTCCGTCGTTAAAAATTTTTAAGAATAAATATATTCACCACAACTCAAATACTTTCAATTCAAAACGGACTTATTTGCATCCGCGTACCGGTTTAAATTTTGAAAATTAAAACACCGCAGAAACCTTTTGCGGACTTTCAGATACCAAAAATTTTAACATAAACGTTACCATTATACGCATATTCCGCCGCGTACGCACGATTTAACGCGCATCCTGCGCGCGTGGAATGCACCTGCCCGTGCTTTCCCGCGAGCTTATACACACCGTCAATTTTTAACGTCCAGCCCGCGTAGTGTGCATGTTAAAATCATTGTTTCATCCTACATGTCTCGACAAAGCGGCTATAGAAAGTATGTACCTTCGCTGCGCCGCGCGACCTCGAGAGATATATCCCGCATACACTTACACACACATCACATTTGTCCGTGAGGGCATATACCACACAATGACACTTATCGGTCTCTAGGAAAATCTCAAGAATTTCTCATAAAGTCGGCATCTCACGATCGGTCGCATACCTGCTTGTACTCGGCGATGATGACGGCGTTGCGCTTGCCTTCGGTATCGGCGCGGCCCACCTCGCGTTGCAGCATCTCCTTGACCTGGACGAGCTCGGCCTCGAGCCGCTGCTTCTCCTCCTCGGTACGGCCGACGGCCGCGCGCAGCTGCTCCACCTCGTTGCTGTACTCGTCCGCATTCTCCTGCGCCTCTGCTCCCACCGAGAACACACAAGCACATGGCACACGGGCATACGGTCAATCATCATCATCATCATCATCATAATCATCGTCGTCGTCGTCGTCGTCGTCGTCATCGTGGTTGTTATGCTGCCGCTATACGTTGCTGCTCCGAGAGCGCGCACGTGGCTCTTATAATGCGATCAGCTGTTGCGTCGAATGCACGCGCGCGGGAGTGCAAGAAACGAGTATATGCATGTATATGAGGAATATATATTTGTCGTTTCGTTCTCTTGTCCCATCGCAAATAATTTATCGCGGATCATAACATAGTCATAAAGCACTCGCGTATGAGCATCGTCAAAGAAATCGGCAAATGCACACATGTTTATGTAAATGTATATATAAATACATATATAGGTACAATATATAGAACGTGCTTTTGAGGAGCTCTGTCAAAGCTGTTTTTGTTGAGTGTATATATAAGTACGCAGAGATGCATCTAATTTTGTCAATGTTGTAATAGATAATAATATACCTCCCGATGAATTGAGATGGCGATCGATTTGAATATCGACGGATTTGCATTGTAAATGCACCTGTTACACCTCGCAATCACGTATCAACTAACCTTACTCCAAAAACAAAACAAAAAAAGAAACGAAACAAACCTACGTAGCATCCCGAAATTCTCGATCCATCGTATCGTCCGCAACCGTTCATCATCGCAATAGCCTTCAAAGGTTATAAAGACCTCACGACAATTTGAAAATCGCACTGTTGCGCGTTACTTTACATATACAACGACTCACGTGTATATAAACGTCGAATGCATTAACTTGCATGCAGAAGTGAGTGAAAGAGATCTTCCGGCACGTAAACAGTAATTTCGGAGCAAAACGCGCGCGCGCATTCTGTGTTGAAATCCTTCGATCGATGTTAGTGAGCGCGCGAAAACACTATAAAGAACGAGCGAGCGTTACGAAACGAAATCCCCCTACTACAACTCCCATTCACAAAACCCGCGCGGGCGCATTCCTCTCGCGTTCCTTCCCCATTATTACACGCCCGCAAACGACGAAAAAAAAAAACGTGCGACGATCTTTTGTATCTATAAACGCGGGACGACACACTCGTAACAAATAATTATTACAAAACAGCCAGTCGCTCGTGTTATTTTGTAAACAAAGGTTTGCAGTGTGAGATAATGGTTGTATCCTTACTTCCTAGAAACCGCTTCGCCATCGATGCCAACTATCTGTTATGTATATGTATACACGGCCGCGTGTTGCTGCTGCTGTTGCGCGCGTCTCGAGCGACGGCCGATCACTGAGCTCCGCTCCCCACGCGCGCACCAAAGATTGTGTGTAAGCATTATACCGGAGGCATACACATGCAGCAGCAGCAGCGCTATAGCCAGCAGCAGCGGCAGATTGCGACAGACACGCGCCGCTATGCGATATACCTGTCGCGCTGCTCGACTTTCGGCAAATTCTCTCGTACACGCGTGCGGGTTCTATCTTTTTTTTTTTTTTTAGAGAGAGAATAGATAGGTGTAGGATGGGTGGGAGAGTTTTTTTTTATCAAGCGCGGGTTGCTGGCTGTTGCGTGTGTGTTTTCGTCGGTTATCGGCGTAGCAGCTGGCACTTGTGTAAAGCGACACTGCGCGCGAGATTGCGCGAGAAAGTGTTTGTATAGGCGCGATCGGGGGGAAATATAATAATTTGTATGTTGGAGAACGGCGCGTGGAATGTTTTTTTTTTTTTTTTTACTTTTGGTTTTGGAGAGGTGAGGGAGCACGACTGAGATTGATGAATAGCATGGCTGTGCGATTGGAATTTCGTAATGTCTGGGTGTAACCGGGCGAGTTGTAATTCTAGTGAATGTCCGTGAAATTTCAAGTCTGCTCCAATTTCGGTCGCTACTTGCTCCATATGGATGGAGGTAAATTTTACGTTATGGTAGTATATCGGTTTGGAGCAGCGGTCATTCATTAGTACAAAGATCTTAGTATTGCTGCTGTAATTTTAAATTAAAAAATAACGTCAAAAATGTATCGTTGTTCATTATTATGCAAGTAAAGTATAATAGTTGCCAATGCTAAAGAAATTATACAATATAAATAATGGGCTTTTAATCTTAGACGGATAATTTAAATAATAAATAAATTTTATAGAAAGCAGACTTAAACGTATTCAAAAGCTCAGATAAAAATAATTCTTTACTTTGCTGACTATACGATAAAAAATTCTTTCCTTGTTGATCTACATATGAATACTTGGTGAAAAACACCTGTTGAATTGCAGGTTTACTATTTAAATATTTTCAATATTCCGATGGTTAATAAGTCGGAGTTATGTGCTGAAAAAAGAACAAAATATCATAACTACGTAAAATTTTCATCACATAAAATTCACTCCAAACAAAACAAAAGCAAGAATAACACAAATTCGTAATATTGGTACTGCATTTTCAGAAGTCAACATCGTGTATGTTGTCTCAAAAAGAAAGTACTGTTCTCCCCAGTGTACCACACATGTGTATTAGCAAAAAGACATCACACTGCAGATGCAGTTAGTAACTACATAGACTGTAAGATGCAGCGCCGGTACCAAAAAAAAAAAAAAAAAAAAAATATCACAAAAAAAATGTAAATAGTCCCAAAAGCGTGTACAGGATCATCATATAAGTATAATAGTTGGTCATGGATAGTCGGGCAGGACTGTAGGATCAGAGAGAGATATATATACGAAATGAAACTAAAAGACATTCAAGGGTCGGTTTTATTGTCAATAAATATATCATCTTCATCGTGGTCGAGAGAGGAAAAAAAACGTAAAAACGTAACAATACTATTTCCAGAAAAAAAAAACAAACGAAAAAATATAATGTACAAGATTATAATATCGTGTATAATAATGTAACAACAAATAAACGGTATAGCGTCTTTTTTTTAAAGAATATATGTAACATCGCGCTCGTCAACCGCTCTCTCTTTCTCTCATTCGTCTTATAATATCGATTAGCTTTTCGCTCGTTATGTGTATGTGTTCCTACGCGCTAAAACAATAAAGGTGCATTTGGCGTTGGATATTACTTATAAGCGACTCGTTAATAACAGCGACTAATATATGTGTCTACAATAATGTCTATAGGTGTGTATTGTAAGTTTTATAACACGTTAACTCGCTGCTGCTTTTGTTGCTGCTCACTCATCACTGCTGGCATTATTGCTATATCATTATTATATATTACACACGCATCACGCACAACACAATTCAAAGCCTTTTTTTTCGAGCATCACACATAATATATCTCAACACGCGTGTGTCATGTCTTAGTGCGTATACATGCAAACTTTATATTGTCCTCTCGATTATTACTTAGATACTGCTTATTATAGGTACAATAAATAAATAAATAAATAAAACAGATAATATCACGCTTATGTAATATCAATGTGTGTAATAATATAACAATTAAAAAAAAGGAGATTCAAAACAGCGTCGCGCTGACGCGGAAGATGTCTAATTTTTGTGCGAATAAGTATTTAAATATTTATATAGAAAGAGAGAGTCATATCGCATGTAACTATTAGGTAGAAGTTGACAGAGACAGAGAAAAATAGAGAAAGTGCTGCACAAAGATAGATAGAGACAAACATTAGTGACTAAACTATAGCGAGAAATATATAGAAAGAGAGATAGAGAAAAAAAAGGTTTTTCTTTTTAGAGGAGACTCAACTCGACGGGCGAGATCGACTTGGTCACTGAAAGAATTGCAGATCTTCGAGACCATATATGGAGAGCTCGCTCAAGCTGAAGTTTTTGTTAATGTACTCGTTTAGTCTACTGCGATACTTTTCGATTTTTTCTAAGCGCTTTTTAACCGCCATCGCTGCCCTCCTCCTGCCGGTCCCGGAATCGTGCTCTGCAATAAACACACAAAAAGAGGCATATTGGCTTTGACTCCTGCACACGCGTGTGAGAGAGAGACTATTATAAACACGCTCTCTCCGACAAGCCCATCATCACAACTCGATAATGTATCTTTTTTATTTTACATTTTGTAATTTTCAAATTAACGCTTAATGGTTCCCGTAAACTTATATCTAGATGTATGAGACAGAGTATATATATGTAATACTGAGAGGCACACTCATGAGCTTTGTGAGATTATGTAAATTTTATTTTATATATGTAATAGTAATAACAATGAATATTTTTGGTTTCATTTTTCTAATCCTGAGGATTCGATAGCACATCTATCATGGCGTATGTATAATTATAATTAATATAAATAAATATACGTACGAACATAGAGAGACAGAAAGAGAGAGAAAAAAAAATCCGTCACCTCGAGGGGCCACGACGACAACATCGACCAAGCTACGGGTTTGGGGAAGTTGTACACGCACGTGGGTGACCACTACTGAATCGTATATCTATGTATAATATACTTCGTCGTAGGGACGAGAGGGCAAGAGCGAGAGAGAGACAAAAGCTGGTTAATATACACATACATACATACACATAATACGCACCCGCGCGCGCGAGCGGATGCATAATGTCGAGCGTAGTGACAAACATGCAATGCCATTAGTTGATTGTCTTTTTCTTTTATTTACACATGTTGCAAGATTTTTTTTCCTCGCTTACAGAAGTAGAGCGGCGCAAAAGTAAATTGTCGATCTACTGGTTTGTTAGATGTTTTTAGGATGGTTGTGTAGAAATACAGAGAAAAAGAGAAGGAGAGTTGTGGAGTTTGGGCGATGTGTAGTTGGAAAAATGTCTCGTAGAGAGCTACTAATAATTAGATACAAATTAATTGTTTCTTTTTTTAAATGAATTGGAATTTTTTACCATATTACTTAGCTTCATGATTAAGACTAATAAATTATTTACTAGACTTGCGAAGCATTGGATAATAGTTGGGTGAGACATTTTTCCATTAGAAATTCTTAAGGTATTAACATTAACAAATACAGGCATCTAGCACAAATACTACTTAAACACCAATAATAATACATATACATATAACATTAGCAGTTTATGTCTGTTGCATCGTGGTTTTAGCAGGGCAGAATAGTACTTACTTTACTTTCTAAAGAAATTAACTTATTTAAAAAAAGTTAAATAACATAGTTTTCAACTTTGATATGTAAAAATATTAGGAATATTAAAGCTTACACACATATCAATACAGGGAACAGTTTAAAGTAGAGTGTGAACCACAATTACATTCCATCTATTATTGCAAAAAATGCATATTTATAATTGACTATGACTTGTTCAATAATTTTTCTTTTTAATACTTCTTAATATAGTATTTTGATAAGAAATTAAAATGCATACAAATATTAGAATTTCTCCATTTAAATTTTTAACAGTTGATTTATGATCAATGTACTATTGTACAGTAATAGTTAGTGAACGGCCATTGAATCTAAAAAATTGAAAATCAATTTGAAAACCATACTGCCAGACTAATAGGCCACGATCAATTTAAATGTCATGATTACATTTATAGTAACTTATAACCAAAATCTTGCGCATTCATTATTACAATATTCCCATGATAAAGGCGAGCAGGAAACAATAAATATTATTATAAATATTACAATAAAATGCAAAAGAAATGCCTTTACAGTTGAAGGAATTAATAGACCAAAGGAACATAGCAACGCTAACTACACTAGTCGGACTCCCAGTTTCTTTAGGATGTGGAAATTGAGGTATATCCCATGTCTTGCTTTGGTACAAACAAACATAAATTAAATGTAGAAGACAAAGTTACCTTTTAATGTCATGAACTCGGCTTCGTACTTCTTTAATTTTTTTAGCGTGATTGAGCAGGCTAGCTTCATAACGTAACGTGAGACCTCTTCATTACGACATCGTTTTGGTAAGTGTACTCGGAAGTATTTCAGGGTGCTTTCGAAGTCCAATTGCAGCAGTTCTTTTTTGCATAACTGAAAAACAATACATGCTAGCATAAGTCAACTAAAAATTGAGAGCTATTCTTGATTCGTGAAAAATTTCAATTACCGTTAAAAGGGCTAGTGCAACTTGGAATAATGTGTCCAATCCTTGCAGAAGAAAGACGTCTAATATGTGAAAAACGAGATACAGCGGAAACCTTGCGGTGAACAATGTAAGAAACCATTGTGCGGCGAACATGTGCGTTTCAATGCCGCGATCACAGAAGTGCTTGTAGAGGTCAGGTAACTGATCCTGAAATTAAAAAATCATGTCAGAACATTTAGTTATAAAAAATTGTGTGATAAATTAAAAAAATATTACCTCCATCAGACGGTTGAGCTGATAAAACCTCATATGAAGATTATCGAATCTGTCTTTATACAAATCCCTTAAGCCATAATCGTACATTAATTTGACCAAGACACAAAACGCTTGTTCTTCAGGCATCTGGTATAAAACATAATGATTATTAATTTAGAAAACTAATCATTATAAATTGATTAAACTTCACATACATGTAAGAGTAAACTTGCGACTAGGAAGCTAAGACCTTGGCAATAGCCGATTTCCTCATCAAAAACTGCATATGCTTTGCTTATCCTGTACAGAGAATCTTGACCTAAACCACCAGTTTCTTTGAAGAAATCGTGAGCAGGAAACGTTCTATTAATATCTCGTAAAATAACGCTTTCGCAGCTGCTCTCCTATATTATAAATTATTTTATTTAAATATCTCATTTTAGAATTAAATAATTAGATGCTAATAATTTTTTACGTCACAATTTTGTACCTTTGTGATAAGCATTCGATATTTGTCCATCATTTCTTGTGAATTATCACAATTACTGAGCCTTTGCCATACTTCTCCCCTGAGAGCCTCTGGTATACCTTGCCTCGCTAATTTAACAAGAAGTTTTGGGCGTTGTTCATTAACCTGCCAACTATCTAAAACTTCAGCCCAACTAGCAAGTTCATCAGCTGAGCAGTCTTTGGAAACTTCTCCAGTTCCACTCAACATTGGTTCGTCGCCGTCTAAAATTACGTAAATTTCGAAATTATTTTCATCGTACCAAAACAGTGATTATTTTCGAAGTATTTACATACCTGAATCAAAATCTTCTTTGGGAGTAAGAGTGTCAATACTTGTTAAGGAAGGTGACCTAATTAATGAAGCTAAATTTAAAGCTAAATTTAATCGATTTCTGTCTAACTCTCCTGAAGTTTCTATGTTTTGGACCTCATAATGAATTTCATTTCCGTCGTTTAATATTATCTAGAAAAATAATTTAATAATGGCAATAAACATAACATTTTTATTAAGAAGACCGCGCATACTTTGCATTAAATAATATGTAAGAATTACCTCTTTTGAGTTTAGGAAAAATTGTTGAACAAGGTTTCTTTTATTAAAATACCAAAATCTCTCATTTTGTGGAAAAACTTTAACGGACGTTTCAATAACAAATCTTACAGGCTCTCTAATACCTCGAATAACTAAATCTACAGCTACAGTCATGAAAATCTTTCCTTCTCGAGGTGTTTCATTATTTAATGTTTCTAGAGCAGGATCAGCTGGATCCCATCGACCACAAACGTTATAACTTTGTTTACCATCTTGTACTATTGGCGAGGAATTTATTTGCTAAAAGTTTACAGGAAAACAACAAATCAATTTTTGTATAATATTAATATTTAATAATTATATCATAATAATACATAATTATATCCCTTACCATTTCTAATAATCTCATATCACTGTGCTTAACATTACGACCAGGACTGACTAAGACACCAAAGCACCTTTCTATCTCTAACGTAATACCTCCTTCTTTGACTTGTTGTATGTTTAAACACACCTGCTTTGGAACATTACTACGTAACTTGAAACAGTTTCTGTCTTTGGGAACTATATTATAAGCACCCTTCCCATCCTCCTCTTTTATCTCCATAGTAACTTCAAAAATAAACACTCTTGAATTTGCTTTGTCACTAGTAGGATTAAAACCATTATTGAAATCACTGCCAGTAAGAGAGTTGGTCATTGCTCTGGGAAACCTTTGAAAGGCTTTTGCAAAACATGAAGATACTTGTCTTACCTAAATTTATCAATATTTTTTATTGTAATATTTAAAAAAATTTATTTTCTTTCACTTGGATGTTATTATAAATGTTTTACTTACAGCTTCTGGTATATCACAACGAAAAGTATGACACTGAAATATAGCTGACTCTTGAGTGTCTCCATGGGACCATGTAAAAGCAAAACATGCTGCACATGGTCCAGTGCTTTCACCTCTTGCATAAAAAAGAATACGCTGTACTTCGTAACTCTTTATGGGCTGTTGAGTTGCAGAGTCGTATAAGCTACAAAAAGTATAGATTATATGAATTATCAATTTAGTGATAAATATAAAAATGCTTTAATCATACATATACTCACATAACACTCCCTTGGGAACAACTTGGTACTGAAAGAGACACTTTTATTGGAACAGAATTCAGTGACTGTTCAGCCAATATTTTCATATTTCGTTGAATTTCAGCTTCAGATTTTGGAGCATTTATAGCAGCAGCTCCAAGATAGGTAATTGCATCAAACTTTGTGTAATCTTGTTGCACATCTGATAGAATACACAAGTCAGCATCTAAAATGTTAAAAAAAAAACAACATATAAACTAGAAATAAAAATTGCACTCACATTGAAAATTATAATAATCTATACCTTCTTCTCCATAGTCATCTGGTTTCATCTGATCTTGTTTTTCTGGTGTACCAACAGACGGAGTGACATCATCATAAAACTTACTCTGGCCAATTATTTTGGTTTTTTGGATGCTTGAGTTATCACTTGATATTATCTTCAACTCTCCTCCTTCCTCCATTTTGGATTCTTCTGTCAAAACCTAAGAACCACAGTAACATCAGTCACACTCAAAACATTCTACACCAAACAAGAAGTATAAAAGCAATGTTATACCTCATGTAAATTGTTTTGAAGGTCTTCTAGATTACCATTGTTGGCAATATTCAGCATTGGCGACTCGAGCAACGACTGTGACTGTTTGATAGTTCCCTTTTCGCTTACAAATTCGTACTCATCGCTAGTCGCCACTGATTCGGTGGATTTGACGCTCATGCTATCCTCCATTACGGAGCCTGAAATACATAATGCTTTGAAAGCTCTGCCTCACACCAGGCAAAAGGAGCACACGAAGAGTAGCTGTGCAGCCAGCAACCGTAAACAGGCAGATAAGATACAATGAAAACAAAACGCGAAAGAGGAAAAGTGCATGTATAAGGCTGTTGTATTGCATGCACTCACACACACTCACTATGTGTGGTGTATTTTTATACTTCCACGTACACGCACTCTCCGCGTTATATAATTAATTGCATAATTAAGCTCTTCAACTCTTCAACTTTTGAATGAGAAAGCCATCATCGTGAACCAACGCGACGCGACCGCTCTATACTCTGCAATTAGGCACGCTCTGCACATCAGCCGTAAAAGGAACATAAAGCAGCCGAGCGAGTAGCGAACGAGCGAGAGCAAGCGCGCGCGGGAGAGAGACGGAGACGGGGGCGGACTTTAAAAAAAAAAATCGCCGACAATGGCATTCGCGACGCATTCGTTTATACACCGTGTCCAGCACGAATTGACTCTCCTCCCATTATATACGTTTCGCGCGCCCGCACGCCGCGCACGATGCACGTACATATATACTTACGCCCATCCCATCCGGGCACGTACGATATATAACTAAGGTACCTATCGCCCATTATATACGGCGGCGAACGAAAAATGCGCCTAATACAAAGTATGTACATACCTACATGTCACGAATGGACATCTTCATACCTGAGATAAGAAAAGATACATAATGCATTGCCACTCACCAGAAGTGCTATTTGGAAGCTCGCGGTGGGGGCGGTTCTCCTCTCTTCAGATCATCGTTGGCGATGAGGACGAGAGCCGATAAGCTGCTCCTCACTTTGACAGCAGCAGCACGTGATGATGTCCCGTTGCAGCAGCCGCGACGGCGCGAGGAGGCGGCGGCGACAGCGGCAGCACCTCGGTGCGTACACCAGCTGCACGGACATCGGGGGGGAGTGAGAGTGGAGGAGAGACCGAGTAACCGCCTCTCCTGGGAGACGATCGCCCCGAGTGCGCGCGGTCACACACACACGGCTCTCTTCGCGAGGGAATATGTAGCAGTAGCAGATATACCTACTCTCGCTCTCTCGAAAGCTACGGCAGTGCAAGCACGAGCAAGGATTTCCCTCTGGTATTCACTCGGAGAGCTTCCTCCTACTTCGCATGATTCACAGGCGTCAGATTTAAAGGAAAACACACTGCCCGGATGCTGATAACAGTCTATACACACACTCTGCAGTCTGCTGCACTCCCTTCCTTTTTCCTCGTCTCTATTACCGCGCGCGCGCGTTCAGACGTCGGCAGCCATTCGGGCTCCCGCACGCGCATATATATAGGTATATGTGCGTATGTACAATATGTATGTATGTACATACGTTCCCCAACGTGTGTACGAGTATAACGACCCGTGAAAAAGGAGAGACGTTGCCGTCGTCGTCGAGACGACCTGCCCCACTAACGGCGCGAGAGCAGCAGCGGTGTAGCGTCGCGACGTGTGGCCCCCTCCCCTAGAAGAGCAGCAGCAGCAGCCAGCCACTACTACTAATCCGTCGTCCGGAGCGACCCATTTGTTGTGTGTATATATTATACACACGCACGCGCGGGTTATTATAGGTATACTCACGTCGTCGCCACAGATAAGCAAGAGAGCAACCGAACGATGGTAAGGTTGTATATATATATGTAGGTACTTCGTCTAGAATACGAGCGAACTATATAGGAATATTATAGGATCCCCTATGCGCGCGACTACTCCTCCGCTCGGCACTTGATCTACAACTGTGACATGCCGTGGTGATATGGGTATTGGATGTCGTGTGCCTAAGTATATTTTTGTTTTTCAGCGAGAATTAAGATTGGAAAAAAATTGCGAGCGCTTATACTTAAAAATACAGGATATAGGTATATGTTAATATGTATAGCTGCCTATACTGCCTACTTAGGTGGCGCGGGGCCAAATTTCGTACTTATTGACTTTTTTTTGCGAGATCGGCTGATTTTTAGAGGCTGTCGTGCGGTCGATGATTTGGTTTGGTCAATACCTATAGATATTTTATAAGTAATAGTACCTTGGGATGCAAGTTTTTGTTGAATTCAATTATTGGTTTAGCAAAAAAAATTACTGCTTGCTTTTTAGATTTGATGTGGTATCTCATGCATTAAATTTTGTATGAAACATAACAAATTTAAGATAAGATAATAATATTACACTCCGTAATGTTTAACGGCAACATATAAGGATTTAATCGTTCATAAATGTTTAAATGCGTCGTGAAATAATTAGTACAGTTTCGTTGATGATGGGTACAGTGTTTTTTAACGATGCGTGAATATGCTTTTGGTACAAATGAGTTATTAGTCATGGTAATTAGTAAACTGATATAAGTGTGAATGGTACACGAAAGTTCTATATTACTATGATGCCAGAATATTATAATTTACAGACGTTTTCACGTTCATGAATTGGAAATCAATAATATATGACATTCTAGTGTTTCAATAACAATGAGGAGACTTTTAAATTTTGCCGCGTAAGAATACACAAGTCAAAAGTGAGCATTTTGACTAGCGATTATCGATTCCGGTTCCACTGCGCGCAGCGCGCTGGTCACGGCGCTGGTGTTCCAGAGTACTCCGTTTCTTGTCGCGGTATCGCTCCCCCTCTTCTTTCTCTTTTGGCCACCCATAATCTGGCAAAATGGTTAGTTAAAAAACCTTCTGTAAAATCGGTTTATATTTAAGTCATCTTTAAAAATATAAAAAATATCAATCGACAGGATGAAAGATCAGTGTTAGAGCTTTCGGAACGTGTGATAAGTTATGGGCTTTCGTCAAATTTGATTATTGTTAACAAATACGAAAAACATGGACCGCTTGTCCAGTGACATAGCCTATAATTTCCACGCTCATTTCGTATTGTTTATAATGATTTCGATTGATCATGCTCAAATGTTCAGAAGTGCTTGATAAAACAGATTTCAAAAGTTCTAACATTAATTTAAAATTATTTTAATATTTTCATTTTAAAAATAGTGTTTTGGTTATGTTGTATCTTCACTACATGGTTTCAACTGTTCCAGGGTAAAGTCAAGTGTTCGGAGCTGAGGACAAAGGACAAGAAGGAGCTCCTCAAGCAGATGGAGGAGCTCAAAACTGAGTTGACCAGCTTGAGAGTAGCCAAAGTCACCGGTGGAGCTGCGTCAAAGCTCTCCAAAATGTAAGTAACTTTAACCTCAGAGTTTTGTACGCAACATGAGATGATTAACATGCCATTATGCTTTACAGCCGTGTGGTCCGTAAAGCCATTGCCCGTGTGTACATTATTATGCACCAGAAGCAGAAGGAAAATCTTCGTCTTCTGTATAAAAATAAAAAATACAAGCCCCTGGACCTCAGGCCCAAGAAGACCAGAGCTATCCGCAGGAAGCTCACACCTTTCCAAGCCAGTCGTAAAACTTTGAAGGAAATCAGAAAGAAGTCTGCATTCCCAGTAAGGAAGTATGCTCTGAAAATCTAAGTTAAAGCTTACGTTTAATAAAAAATTCATAAATAAAACTTGCTATTTTTTATATTAAAAACCTGTAAATTTCTTACTCCAAATCCCAAGTTTTGGTTTCACAGTTACATATTCGTTAATTTTTTTGTAAATCACTCACAGTATTTATATAGTTTCATGATAATATTTGCAGTTAATTTATGACAATATTAAAAAATATATTATCAAAGTATTTATGTTCTTCAAACTTTTAATTTTATTACAAATTACAAAATATGAACACAAGTTATATAGTATATCAAAGTTGATTTAACCATCACTATTCACTTTAATTATAAAATAATTTAATTAATTATATTACATTATATCACTGTTACAAAAATGTTACTTTCTTGATAAGAAAGTATTACCTTACTTGAAATACCTTACTTTCATATAGATAATACTTCCATTTAGCATATGAAAAGACAAAATTTTAAGAATAACAGTCTTGTATTATTTATAACGTTTAATTTAGTTCACAATTTTATTTAGACAAAGATATTGCATACATCCTAACAAAATTTAAGAAAAGTTTCTACAATATAATTAAAACTTGGTCAAAATTACAAAAATATATAATAATATAATCTTTTCTGCAAAATTAAAAATAATGCAATAAAATATAAAAGTAAAATATTTTATATATAAATATTCTTAAGAATAAGTAGGTACATAATATTAGGGTGAACTGCCCAAAAGATGAATGGTTAAAGCAGACGAAATGCCAATAGATGGACGATCTTTTAATTAATGATACAACTTACTATTAACAGATAGACGTAATAAAAAAGGTTTTTTCACTTAGTTTTACATAGTTCTTGAAGATTGAGCGTAGTTTAGTTGAAAAATTTCTTTACTTAATGATAAAACTATATGATTCGTTCATCTACTGGGCAAGTCACCCTACAGAAAAAAATTTAAAGTCATGTTATCCATCAGTTAGAACAAACCCAGTTAAGATAATAAAAGAAATAAGAGAAAGTCTTACATATCCTTGTCATTATATTTTTGCTACTATTCATACAACAAATTATAAGCACTCCATTAAGATCTATAGTTTATAGATAGAAGAATCTATTTATTATAATACTAATAAATGAATCCAAAAAATATGAACAGTAAATGTCCCAATGGGGGAAGCACATTAATGGAATATCAAATTTAATTTCACACTTCTAAATCAAGTTATTCATAATTTTAATTTAAATCGTTCATTATTTTGCTTATTCTTTATTTGTAATAACTTAAAGCAGATAATTAAAATAATAAGAAATTATTTAAAAAAATTACACAGTAATTATGCGATAGAAGGAACTATTGGTAAGTATCCACTTTACATTAGTTTCGTTTAAAATTAAAATAAATGTTACCAATAAGAAATAACTTTATTAATTTCCTTCTATATTTTAAAAATGCGTTTAATAAGAGCATGTAGTTATAGTTTTATTGCGTAATTTATAACTTTGTTACGCGCGTATTCAAAGATATTTGACTCGTAAATACAAATCTCAGGTTTTATTTTCTACAGGAATAACATTGTAATTCTATATATGATGACGGTGTAGTTGATATCCCTTTCATACGACGTCATTATTGTGTTTATATAATACAATTTTTTTTAAAGTATCAATAATTACCATTAGCTTATTTTTTCGCGATTTTTTATTACGTGCGATAACTATTCCAATTTCATATTTACATCAAATAGCGCCAAAAAGGAAGTTGACATCGCGTCAATAAAAACAAAAATTAAATTGTTTACAAATCGTCGCGTGTTTTTACGCGCTTCAGATAGTATCTATTTCTTCCCACCCGACTAAACACCTATTGTACAATTTTTGTTATAAAAGGGGTAACTTCGTCATTTTATTAAAATAATATAAAAAAATTTTTTATTCTAAAAAATGATTAAAAACCAAAAATATATATTTATAAAACGTTTATTTTCATTAGTGCGCGTATTTATGTGTTTTTATGTATAGCAATTAGGTTTATTTAAAATTTTCAACTTACGATTCAATGTACACTTTAATACACTATATATATTTAAAGTTATGTCAATCTTACATGTAATCTCTATTGAGTGTCTTTATAAAATCACATACCTTATAGTCTTATATTATAAGAAACATTCAGTCCTTATTGATTTAGTAACCGAGCTTCTTGCACGCGGAGCTGACACCATTGTTGTCGCTGAATTTTGCATGTCTACGATTGCCGACATGCTCCGGTTTCCGTAATTGGAGAAAAATGACTTTGGCGCACAACGTTTTACAACGATCCAAATTATTATTTTTAAATGACGTTTGTAGCCTTTTGTAAATTACAAAAATCTGTTTCTTTAATTACCGAAATCAAACTCGCTAATATTGCAATATGGACGTAATCATAACATTTATTACACTGCCCCAAAAAAGGCCACCATATCTCGGTCTATTTCAGCCCCTGAACATTTCCAAAATCAAAATTGGTCCACCACATCTAAATTTTGAGATATCTAAGGTATAAGATTTTTAAGATATCTTAAAAAAATTGGGCGAAATAGTACTTTTGGACACCAGTGTGATAAAAATGATTCTTGCACAAGTGTGCAAAATATTTTTTGACACTCCGTGCGCAAAGCTCGATTTCGCACACACTTAAATAAAAAAGCATGAGCTGAATCAAGCTTTGTACACGTAGTATAAAAAATATGTTCGATACGAGAGCGAGAAGGACATTTTAACCTCGTGTTGTGACCTTTTCACTCTCGCTTCGTTCGGGCGCAAACGTCCACACGAGGATAATATCACTTTCACACACTAGTATCGAAATTTACTATTTTATAACGCTATTTAGCGTGAGTAAAGTGCCCCCTTTATTCACTAGTGTGTAAAATGTTTACTTTACGCACTTGGTGTCTAAAGTATATTGCGTAAAGTGAGTTTTTTACGGACTCAGTGCGCATAGTACTCATTTTACACAGTCGTGAAAAAAATACGGATGCTGTACGAACACGCTAAACAGGCATCTAATAACGTAGAGTTTTATGCGCTCAGTTATAAAAAATAGTAAACGCTCGCTTCGCTCGGGCGACAAACTATACCCGTCCAAAAGACGCCTAATACTTTACGCACTAGTTGCGTAATGTATTCTATTTTGCAATTGTGTGCGTATAAGTATGTTACGTGCGAAGTGGCATTAACGTGCGTCAAGTGCACCTTGCTTTTACTTAATTCTCACATTATATATCTTCTACTTCACGCACGGAAAATTTAAAACGGTGTGTCGTGTGTGAAGTAAGCTTCATACACCGAAAATTTCACTTCATGCATCAACTTTACGCACACATTTGCAAAAGCAATCTACCTAATTCATTTTGTTCTACAAAATAATCTATAGCATTACTTGTGCCCTTCAAGACCAACTTTGAATCATCCCTCTACAATTTTTTTGTCACAAAATCTAAATGTGTCAATTTTGAAGACTCGCATACAGCTCTTAAAATTAAATTCTTTTTTATTTCGAAATTTGCACACCTACATCTCGAAGTAAAAAAAATTGTAGAAGGTCGGATGATTGAAAGTTGGTCTTGAAGGGCACAAGCAATGCGGCATTATTTCGTAAAAAAAAAAAAAAATAAATAAATGAAAATTGTTTTTGCCTTGTTTTTTAAGATATTTCAAAATTTAGAGGTGGTAGACAAATTCTGATCTGGAAATCATGTTTATAGGGGGCCAAAATCCACCGAGATATGGTGGTCTAGTCTTACGCACACAAACCGTTGTTGTGTGTCTGAGTTATTTATTACCATTGTATTGTATTTTATATTAATAAAAAAATTGAATTATGCATAATACCTACTTGCTATTCAAAAATACCTAACGTACTCTAAAAATTTATGAAACTTGCTAAAATTTTTGTCTGTAAAATAGAGAATACTTCGGTTTTGAGTAAATGGGCGGTGTCAAGCTTTCTTTAGATTAAAAGGACGAATGTGACGAATCCTGGAATGTGTTGAGGTCCATAAATAACTCCAGCAGCTTAGCAGGCCCTAGATTCGAAAACGTAGATAAGAAGCGCGCTGGGGAATAAGAGGGAGCCGGGCGTCATGGGACGTAACAGACAGAAGCTACTACACATTCAAATTTCAACTACGTGACTTTTTTCGAAATTTTAAATGTACTTAATACTCTAAACATATTAATTAAACAAGTAATTAAATTATACGTTCACTAAAAAAACGTCACGTCTTGTTAAACAGATTTCTTTGCATGTATATTTAATGCCAATTAAAGAATAATGGATTTTTTACGTGTGTGGCGTCCCACATAATATTCTCTTGATTCGACGGACATAAGAATTGAATAATTGATTCATTCTCTCGCCCGTCAAGGTGAGGATAGTAGTCTACGTACGTGCAGGTCAACACGACGATACCCGGATTAATTTTTTTTTTTCAAACGCTTTCGGAGAACACCTTTGATGCTCTCTCGCTATGAATATCATTAATCCGATTTGACGTATTTCTCTTATCCTATAACCTTCTTACATCATTCATATACAGTGATAATGATAGGCGCGAGATCTGATGTTTCGGCAGACCTCGTTTGGTACACGGAAAATACAAAGTTTCTATAATTTGAAAAATAACCGATGATTAAAAGATCGTTAAGTTATGTTATATTATGTTTATTACAATGAGATACTTCATCAGTATTTCAAGTCTATTTGTATATACGAAAAAGAATACACGCATTTTGTATAATTCTTTAATAATCATACTATTTTGCAAAACTACTATGACATTGTAAATTGATAAATACGTTATCTATGTAAATATACATTCAGTTGACAATGTTTGCTTTACTTTCAATTCAAGTCACATAAAGCGTTTATTTGTAACAAAAAATGTTTGTAACATACTAATCATCAACCATGAAACCAACTATATTAATACCGATCTCATTATGGGTACTCCGATCGTTTCTTCGATCCCTACATCAAGAAGCCCACAACAAACGTCAAAAATAGCTTCCGCACTCCAGTTCAATGATGAGTAACGTACGTATATCAGTATTACGCTATACGCATTTATACGCAGGCACGCGCGCGCGTGCTTGCAGTAACGCACAACAAACAATTGACGTCGACGACGGCGAGAGAAAGAGAAAAAAATCGGGGTCACGTCGATTTTACAATATAAACCTCGATATCCCACAGTCAGCGCTTGGCGCAAATGTTGCGGTGCACGTAGACACAGTCGCGCTGCAGATTAAAACCTCCGTGTTCCACGAATTTTTGCGCGCACGCCGGCTATAATCTTATCTGCACTATCATTCGCAGCCTCCGCGCAGAAAAAACATACTAAGTATGTCGCCGCGCGCGGCACTTGTGTAAACGCCGAATTAGCGCGCCAAAAAAAGCGCCGTCGGGGGATTCCCCACTGTGGCGGCGACGGGTCTTATAGTTATATTTTAATGATTAGAGTAATTATTATACGAGTTCGAGAGGTTTCACTCTGCTTTTGATAAATAGGAAAGTTTCGATGTTTATGCCGTAGTATGTTTATGAGGACGGGCATATAGCGTGGGCGCTGTATTATAAACATGCCCGATGACATAACGTCGGTGTGGGATACATTATAATATGTTTACGATTCGTTTACGTACTCTCGCTTAAAAATCAACTAAGGCCGCACCGCTTAACGGCTCTGTAAAGCGACATGATACTATACACAATTGCCTAAACGATCGCTCATTCTCCCATTCATCTTCCTCTGTACCAACAATCCATCAGAGATCCCTGAATCAAAACGAGATTTTTTCATTACACACCCGCCACTTAATGCACCGATATATAGGGGTCATACTCATAAATCTCACTGTGCATCTCTTTAATTCCTCCACACTCGCACACAAACTCAATCAACCGAAGATCGCGATTCTCAAATCGAATCATCCTCTATTCCAATCCGATTCTCCTTTACTATATATACATCTCTATAATAGTAGTATATAATACTTCCATTAAAAGCCAGCACACGTGTGGCGCACGAGAGCGCGGCCGCACCGCGTAAACAAAGACTCATCGGCAATAGCGAGTAGTCCCACGCGCGCACGAGACTATATCCTACATATATAAGATATTACGCGGAGTAGGAGAGCAATGGAGCGCTAGACTATAGACGCCGCGTCAATGCCAAAACATTCTCATCGATAACAGCGCGCACGCGAGAGTGGCTTCCTCGCGACCGCGTCGACCGGAGAACGTGGACGTGCCTGGAATCACGGCGTCTAGTCTCCCATTTCCAGCCCCCTGCGTGTTCTCTTTGCCCCCCCCCCTGCTATTGCGCACTAGCTTTACTGTAGTATACTAATCGTGTACCACATGTATACGAACTATACGCGAGATAAAGAGCGCGCTGATGATGTGTATACCTATAGCGGGCCACGTGTTGGACGGCGAACCGCCGGTGAAGGGGAACGGATGAGAGACTCGCAAAACATCGCGGGCATCTCTGCGCTGCGTATCTTATACTTATAATACAAAAACCAGTTCTATACGTGTAAAAAGCGGAGTCAACGCACTTTATACCTAAATAACAACAAATATCAACTGCAGCAGCCGAGCGCATGTTATCTCAGCTAGTGCTCGCGCACGTGCACACATAGAGCCGCGATATATCTGAGAAAGTGCACGTCGTCCACGGGGTGGCAGAAGTACTTGGCAGTAGCAGCAGCAGCAGCCGGTTCCGCAAAAGCGTGGGGGCCGTCGTTGTAAAAAAGAAAGGGTCGCTCCCGCGATAGTTGTATATATATTATATCGCATGGCAAGTGGTGGGATAGGAAGCAAGCGATCGCGTCCATGTGTGTGTATATGCGCGTACTATACGCAGTGGGGGCAGCAGCCGGCGCTGTTGCCACCGCTGCCGCCGCCTTTTCCCATATTACAAAAGGGGCCCGCGCTGCTCTACCCGACTAGTGTTGCAGTTCCCGTGCTACGAAGCACATCTCGACAGAAGAAAGTTTTTTTTTACACAAAATATATACATATACGTGAATAATAATATAATTGTATTCGAACGACGCATGTGAAGGAGAGTTAAAGAAATATTATAATAAGCAGTTATATACCGAAAACATCTGGAAGAATTTGAAAAGAGTTTGGTACACAAAGAAGTGGAGAAAGTGTGCGAAGCAGGAGACAAGAGTTCAAGAAAGACGTAGAAGCTGTCGTACACAGATATATATACATATAGACAGGATGGCAACAGTCCTGATGAGAATGGGCCTGCGCCAGGCCTTCGTCGGTAGGAAGCTAGCCCCAGCTGTATGCAGCAGCCTCCTGGAGAACTGCTGCGACGTTCCCCATCACGACGACGCACACGTCTACCGATTAAACAGTCCCAAGGTAACGGGAAATTTTACGCATATATGTGTGTGTGTGTGTGTGTATACATTAATCACATAATTCGGTATGCGCATTTATAATGGACCTGCGAACAGTATATTGCGCAAACGAATATATATCGCCTCTTGGACGCGCGGCTGACATACACACATGTATACTAATACCGAAAAAACACTGACTCCGCGTAGTTGTTATATTACGGTCGTTCAACTGTTTCTGCTAGGTATGCGCGATTTTTTTCAGGCTTGCATTGTGTATCTTTTGGTAGTTGTGTAGCTTTCGGGGGGAAGCGGTCCGCAGCAGGTATACCCATCGCGTGCCTATCTCGGTCTCTCTCTCGCTTGCCCTGGCGGAGACTTGTTCTTCTCGCGCGCGGAGCAGTGGATGGCCTTCGCTATGGATTTTCTCTCGACGGGGACGCCGTCGGGGGAGTGTAGGTGTGCAGACAGACACGTAGGCCCCCATGCACAATGTCTATATGCAGGGTATAGCTATGTATAGGTAGGTGCAGCAGTCGTGGGTTAAAACGAGAACGGAGGGTGAAAGAAAACACTACACGCGCAGCAGGTTTTATCGTAAAGGATGCCATGGAAAACGGGTTTCGGTTTTGTTCGTTTTGATACTTTAGTCTCGCTTCTTCGTTAGGCGTGGGTATATTTTATAAGCACGAGATTGGAGAAAGGCTCAGTCTCGAGATTCTTCTCTTTATCGAGCGCGCAGCTGAATAAAAAACAAGCTGCAAAGATACCGGAGAGTTCGTTTGGTATTTAATGCGGTTACTTATAAGCGCGCAAGCATTTGTCACAACTGTTGGGTACGTTGAAATGTTTTTTATATTTTACTCCTTCGTCGATTCGCTTTTCAATTCGGCAACAGACTTTCGGCCACCGGATGTTTACGAAAAAATATATAGGATGCAAAAAAACACAAAACCACACGATAACAGTTATTCGACTCGTACCGGTCGCGCTTTTTTCTTCGACGTTGCCCACATCAGCCACTGACTTTTCCATTGCGATTTACAACAGCGAAACGTCGTCGACCGAGGCACAACAACGCGCATGCATAGCAATAAGTACCTACCTCTATTTTCGTAAAATGAGAATTTCACGTGATGCGCGCGCGAGGAAACTATGCACTTCTATAGTTAGATTTTCGCTCCGCGGCTCGCGCGCGCTACAGTGTAGTACTTACTTAAGTGCTACATACAGACACGGGCTGTTGATCCCTCTTGTTTCTTTTTCTCTCGCACGTGCAGAAGGTATAAACTATACCTACATTCGCGACGGGGGAGTGCCCCGAAATGCGCGACAGATGACTCGGGCGAAGGGGACATACATGCAGTTGTGTGTATGTACTTTTAAGGTCCCTACCAAAAGTTATGTAAAGCAATTGATAAATGTTTAGTTCTCGTGATCACTGTCTTAATGCAGTTGGAATATTATAAGCTTTAAAAATAAAAAATCAAAGCAAAATTGTAAACTTGGCTCTATTTTTTTTACGATTTTGACGATTTTTTTAAAAAATAGCGCCCAGTTTACAATTTTGCTTTGATTTTTTATTTTTAAACATTGATCGCGAGAACTAAAAATGAATCAATTGCTTTACATTATTATTTATCGCAGTTTTAACGTGAAAAACTAACTTTTGGCAGGGGCCTTATGGCCAATACAACCTTATCGACGTTCTCTTGGTTGAAACGGCAGTTTTAGAATTTTTAATTTTCAAATAATGTTTTATTAATTTGATAGTAAGTACCTGTAACAAATATATACGAGAAGGATCACAAAACAATTTTTTTCAGATTAATTCAGGCAATAGTTACTATATGATATTGTTCCAATATTAAAGACAAAAACTTCAATAAGTTACCTAATTTTTACCCATCGATACTCCACCTGAAAGAAATTGCTTAACGAACAAAATAAGCTTTATTTCGTTAAAATCGGATTAAAAAAAAAGTAATTTATTGAAGTTTTTGTCTTTAATTATAACAATATAATCATATGGTAACTATTGCCTGAATTTGTCTGAAAATTTTTTTTTATGTTTTTTCTAGTATATATTTCTTACATGTATTTACTATTAGAGTATCAAATTAATAAAACATTATTAAAAACTCTAAAACTACTTATACTGCACGTATCTTTTGTTAACAACGCGTATGACATTCTAAAGTTAGCTCGTGCATCATTATTTTTTTAAGTACATTTTCGTAATGACACGTGCACCGAATGAGGGTGCGCGGGAGATTAAATAAAAAAATGCTCAAGTATATCATGCGTTCTCGATACGATGTACAAACACTCAACATACACACAGTCGCGGTTATGGCGCATCTTCAGTTTTCGAGACCAGCTGAAGTGACTTTGTCGGCTGATAAGCCCTCTCTCTGCCTTTCTTTCTCGAGCGAGCAGATATGTAGGATACCGGGCCTCTTAATTTCCTTATCTACAATTCTATAATCGTCGCGGCTATCGGTTCGGTGGAAACTATTTTTTTTCTAGTATAAGTGTACGAGGAAAAACGTGAATTTTGTCACGATAACAATGTTTTCCGTGATTTTTGCATGCGCGCATACCATAAGTACGTATAGGAGAGTAAAGTTCAGCCGGGCGAGTTTGTGTCGTCCTCTATACGTTCGCTGCAAGCGTCAAGTTATTTTAAATCTATTATCATAAATTTTCATACGACTCCGTCGGGCTGCACGCGCGTCTGGCACACAATAGTCTAACGCTATAGCTTCTTATCGGTATACCTATATACTCTTTTACTTATCGCATGATACTTGGATGAAATTGGCGCGAGGGTTTATAGAACGCGATTCGCAACGAGATGTACATACCTAATTGCTTTTTGCGCAAGCAGCTCGTGTCGATATACAATGCGGGTGCAGATCTTTTTTTAGTCGCGTATAACTGTAAAAAGTTGGTTACGGTTAGAGCACTGAGCGCGCGTTTCTTTTCGCGAGTAAAAACAAGTCCCGAAGAGAGCGTCTGTCAGCGATAATAATGTTTTTTCTCGTATAAAGATATAATGAAAGAAGACGGGCTTTGCGAGCCTCGCGCAATAATGATTTCTCGCGAGGTGATTGTCCTGGCCTATATTATGCGAAAGTGTAGAGGTGAAACTTCCTTTGTTGTGCGCAGTTTTCTTGCAACATTGAAATTTTGCGATATCTCAATGTTGGGATCGGATTTTTTTTATACTGCTGACTGAACGTAAAAGAATCTGTTGAGACGACAAAGTTTGGAGCTCAGCCGTACTTATAGGTCTGATACAGATGAGGAGTATATAATTACGCTACGGGCCACGAATTTCAATGACCGACGTTCATAAATTATGAATGAGGCGGTACCCAATTACCATCTTTTTAGAACCCATAAGGATTCCCGTGTGTACACAATCCTACGTCTGTATATTAATCTCTCGAGAAAGACTTTTTCATACTCGCAAACTAAAAATCTTGGGAACCATCAAACAACTGAGTACCAAAAATAAATAAATATTTTTTTATGGGGGCATTTACCAGACCAGGTTATTGCATCGACAATAACTTTATTTCTAAAAAAACGTTTACAAATGACCTTCTTTAGACGTAAAACGTTTCGTTAGGGACAATCGCACGTAATACACTTGAATCAAGTGTTTTCCAAAAGATACATAAATTAACAAAGATGAGCAAAAATTCATACAAAATACTGTGAAAATACATGCAAAAGAGCGTATTTTTCAGCGTGTATTTAAAAAAATTAACGTATATTTTGTGCTCATCTTTAAACTTCTAAAGCTTTTATAACTTTTGAAGGAATAAACATTTTGTCATTCTGTAAAAAGAAAATGAAAGCTCGACTTGTCTAGTTTCTCTTTTTCTTTTTGAAGCATATCTGCGACTCTGGACGAAACTATTCATGCATAAAGGAGGGTCATTTTTAAACATTTTGAAAAAACTAAGTTATCACCGATAAAAAAATTTATTTCCGATCTTTTTATAAATCCAAAATAGTCTATATAGAGAACCAGAATAACCTGTCTGGTAGGGGTAACCCACAACATATTTTTATTTACATTCTGTACCCAGCTGATTGATGTTTCCCGTAGAATCACTCATATACGCATGTATACGAAGTTGTAAATCGTCATTAGTAACGCGAGTTCGTGAAAGCCGCACCACGGATGTTTACAGCTTTCGTATGGGCCAGCTATTACGTAACGAGGATAATAATGCAGCACGGTTCGAACGCGTCCTTCCTTGCGGCTATATACACACACAAGCATGCCTCATGGGTGAGCGCGCGGGTTCGACGCACCTACTGCTCCAATTTTCTTCCTCTACCTTTCACGAACGACGCGCTGATGCAGTTCTCGCGTTTTCTCGATGCTCATGCGCTCATAGGAAACGATCCGATTCGAATGTCAATGGCCGGTGAAGCCCACGGTTAAAAACTTTCACTGCTGTAAAAGTCGTCACGACTCGTTTCCACCATTCCCAAACGTATATACTCGTTTGTTAAATTTCATATTTTCATCCGAAAAATAATAACTTTATATCGTTCTGTCTTTCTTTTTTCAGTTTGACAATGCTCTGCGAGAGATGAGCAGTGGCAAGCGCAACGTCCACCACACGCACGCCTCGGAGGTGCACAAAAGCGAAGCCGAGAGCGACATAGACAGCGACAGTGACAGCGATGACGAGAAACCGCATGAAATGTCCAGGGTGAGTATACGTGCCGAGCGGCACTCGTTTGCGGTGCACCTGCGCATCTATTTTATATATACTCCGTATGTTTTCTCTATGTCAGGGTTACTTAGATCGTGAAACCGTAGTACAATCGGGTGCTTAGATCTTTGATAATGCCGGCAAGTTATTTATAGAATTTATGAATGCATATATAGATTTTTATGTCTATTGAGGTGATTGCCAACAAGTTTTTCTCTAAAACGCTTTTTAAAAGGATTAGTATAATATAGATACGCGCTTATATTACATAACAGTTGATGGCACACATCGCTAATCTAATCGTTTGTATAACTCAAAAAGGTTCGAGAGCTGAAATAGACAGACGAGTGCTAAACTCAACTATACGTAATTGAGATTAAAATTCTCAAAATTTTAAATTTTCCGGAGCATTATTGTTAATCGTCGGTGGTTCCCACACACGTGCGCGCGCGTGCTTATTTGTCTCGGATTTTATCTGCAACGTCCGCGCATAACAATTACAGCCGTTCTACACGCATATCCACACATTGAAGTCGAAAAATAATTCTTTTCATACATGCATCGCAAAAGTCCATAGTACTACCGCGATAACATTGCGGAGACGAGCAAAAAAACCATCCCATCGTCGCACACTCGCCTTCGTGCGGCCGCGAAGGTTATCGCCGCTATGTCGCCGTTCGAAATTTATCGCTTATTTTTTTCCATAATGTGTATACACGTACAACCGTGTGTTATACGCATGGCATTCGTCATAATAGCATCAGAATCACTACACGTGTTAATATAATATTATAATGATAACCTTGGCACTAATTCGGGAATAAAGATCAAGACAGTATCCACGCGCAGAATCCGGCGATTTTAACGAGCGAACAGCCAATATTTTATGCATAATATAAGCATTATAATAATATGCATGATTATTTGAATTGACGCACAGGCTCAGTCGCACTTTTGGAGGCGAAAAATGAGGACACTGCACAGCCACCTGGATGTAAACAAGGACGGCGTGCTCAGCTACGACGACTTTATGCTACTGGGCGATCGGTTCGCCAAGCTGGGACACCTCACTGAAAACCAGAAGGAGGAGTTCAACGTCGTTTTACGCGTGAGTGTTTTATATTTGACTTTCACATGCAACTGCATCGTGTTTCTCTTTCTTTTTTTCCGGTTATTAAAAAGTACGTGACCATAGTCGTGTATTATTATGTACAGACGGTTTTTCATTAGAATGGAAAGGATGGATATAAGAGATAAGATAAAGAGAGAATTGTCGGGAAAATAGTTTCGGCGTTATTAGAATATAATATTTAATCTTCGGGAAGGCTGTCTGCATGCTTACGGTAAAATCACGAAAACATGATAAAATGAGAGAAACAGCGGTGTTATTGGTTGATTTTCAAAGTAAACTTAATGAGCTTGTACTGTAACGGTAGCATTGACGATGTTTTCGTGATAAAAATACTGAGTGCGTCGTATAGTCTGTGTTCAATTGGCTCTTCGTATATATATATTATTTTACAAATACAATAACCGCCAGTATTTACAAACAGACGCTGTTTTTGTTACCTACATAAATTTAATCGTGAATTGATAAGTTTTATAAAGTTGCTATAATTTATGTGCTCCAAGTCAACAATTCGGTGGTCAGGCCGTGAGATCATCTTTTTGCTAATAAATTTAGGTTGATATTCTTTGGGTTCGATGGAAGTTTCTAGCGTTTTAATAATTCGGATGTTCGTGAATCACTGCTTAATTAACATTTTCAAACGAAAATGGAAGCGACAGTATTGACTTGTTTTACGACTAGATAGGAAAAATTTCCGTTGTTTTGAAAAGATTATTAATGAACGATATTATTGAGAATTTTTATTAAATATAAAATGTGTCACATTGGTACTGATAAAAAAAACGCATTACATGCATTTTAAAATTAATATTATTTCTTTTTTTTTTTTTTTTTAGCAAATGTGGGAAGAGCAGTGGGGTGAGATCAGTCCGTACAATTTTGTCGACGTCGAGAAGTATCTTCAGGAAATGCATCACGTTCTCGAAGACAAATCTCTGAGGCGAAAAGTACACCACTTTTTGCCATATTTATTCAAGGTATGTTTATTGCTATTACATTAATGAGACATGAAATTTTGTAAAAATACGTTTTATTACAACCAAAATTTTCTGTTGTTTCTTTACAGGCTGTGGACAAAGACAAGAGTGGAGAAATTTCCGTCCAAGAATTCAAACTCTTCTTCAAGTGTTTAGGATTAAACAATGACGTAAGTATCGTTGTTAAAAATATTTTAATGGCGAGTATTTTTTAAACTCTCAAATATTTAATTATGTTGTTTGCCATTACAGGATGCAGTGGTCACCTTTAGTTATATTGATACCAATGATGATGGAAAAATCAGTCTTAAAGAGTTCATCAAACTAGGACGCGATTTCTTCCTCACACAAAATCATACAAAGCCCAGCAAGCACTTTTGGGGACCATTAGTTGATTAATAAGTACAACTATTGTATAATGTTAGTCATTCACAGTGATATATTGTTTGCTCTCATTCATCGAGACTCATTCGACCATTTTTCATAAACTTGTACCATAATATCCATTGGGTACTTCGAAAACTTATCTTTATATTTTTTTATACTTAGATGTATATTTGTATTTACACGATGGAGACACGTTTTTATATCTTTTAATGCACAGGTAACACAGTGCTTGGTAATTTTATACCAAACAAAGTGCTACATACAATGTTTGTAAAAGATGTATTGTTTTTTATAATAAAATTAACGTAGAACTATAAATACCAATCTTATCACTTTCTTGTCTTGCGTAAAGAAAATCCTTCTCCAGTAAACGCTTTAAACTCATCCTGATCCTTCACCTAATAAAAAATAGTATGAAAAACATTTAAAAAATATTGAAAATATTTCTCTTATTTAAATAAAATAAAATATTACCTCTTTAATATTTATAGGTTTAACATTACGTAAGAATCTTAAAGTTCCAATTTTGTAATCATAATCTGCAATTCCTCTGATATATACTGGTTTTTCTATTTGTGAATCAATTTGCCCTGATTCTTTTCTCTTTTTTCCATCCAATCTATTACCTAGCCCTTTGAAAGCAACAAATCCAGTTGGCTCTGGCATCAAATCAACGGGATCAACTGCATGTTCTTCCTTTCTAACAGGCTTTGCAGGCTCTTTGTAACCAACAGGAGGAGCAAATTCAACGTTCATATCACATTCAATAATACTGACAGCTGAACCTGGTTTAGTTTCTAAAACGCACATTTCATAAATACGCGCATTGTATTTGATAGCAATAATATCACCAGCTGTCAAACATGCAAAACTCCTTAATCCATTTTCTAATACAGCTTTTGGATTTGTAATATCTAAGAAGTCTTCAGATTGTGGTTGGAAACGTGCATATGTTGCCACTGGAAGTGGCATGGACTCAACATTTAAAAGTTCACCTTCTTCCAACAATAAATTGTGCATCATCTATAAAGTAATTAAATCATTGAGTGATACGATAAATCAATTATAGTTATAAAAATTTTCAGTATAAAAATTTATCTTACCCAATAAGGAAGGTATACTTTTCCTTCATCGGCAACGAATTCAAGAACACCAGAATGAGTTATTCTATTAGTCTTTTTATTTGTCAACTTGAACAACATTGGGTACACAATATTCAGTCTAGTAAGAGTGTCAAGAGCAGAGGGTGGCATAATGACTGAAAAAAGAATTGTTTACGTTAAAATTATTGCAACCTTCAAAGAAAATAAATCTTGATAAATTTATATAATTACTTTTTCCACCACGTTCAACGTCGTCACGTTCATTACCAGGCAGCATAGACACAGAGAAACATTTGTATTGGGTGTTGAAGGGCCGAGGTATCTCGGGAAACATATTAAACCCGAACTGAAAAATAAAAATTATCGTCATCGTCAAATCGAAGACACATCAGTACTCCTGCATCTTAAACACAAATTCGTTCTTACCATTTTGCTAATGTGTGTGTGTGTGTGTATGTATATATGCACTGAAAATTTCGAAAAAGGTCCCAACACGCAGTTTCCTCGCAAAACAAAAGCTGACAAAGGCTATACGCTGACTGAGCGTCTAAATCGGAGCAGTATCAGCATCAAGCATCAATGCTAAAGTCAGGTTAGTATTTTAGAAAGTGCAACTTGGTTGACAATCGTGGCATGTCATGCAGTCTGACTCAGAACTCCACATAACGTCGAGCTGCGACTTGCTTCTTGTAGACTTCGTCGCAGGTTGGTTGGTTTCTAAACATTGACGAATCAGCGACAAAGTCTACAAGAAGAAAGTCGAAGCTCGGCGTTATGTGGACAGCACCTAACGGCCCTCGCACATTGCTTGCTGACGGCCTTTCCACATGGGCGCCGAGTGTGCGCCGGATCCGTACCGCAGCGCCCCCGCTCCCAACACTGATTGGT
>UXGD01001612.1:0-32954 GCA_900474315.1 Torymus auratus
GTGCTCCTATATCCCTCGAGCCGGCTTACTTAGGTACGTGAGGCCACAGTGAAAGGGTGCGTCGCCTAGCGGAGGTGTGCGAACTAGACTCTGGCCGGCAGCACATATATGGCGAAAAAAATCAAATTTCAAATTTGGAATTTATTTACACATACACACACACAAACACACGCGCGCACACACACACGCATACACGCAGATATTTCTTTGAAAAAAAAAGAAACAAAAAAGAAATTAATAAACCTGACGATTTCAGCTACTAAAAAATCGTAAAACTCTCTGAAACTCGCTCGCACAGCAGCATGCACACATTGGCGCTCTCTTACAAAAGCACCGACGAATACAAACATTTACACCCGTATATACACGTACCCCCCCCCCTCTCTCTCTCTCACATTTGTATAGAAACGAATATGCACATACACAAACACGGGAAAATGATTCGCGCGCACTCGCTCCGTTACTGATACGCGCGCTTATCACCGGGCGAAACGAAGCAATTTCTAGATTGCATATTATCCACGAGAGGTGGAGAGGCGGAACGAAACGCGCGTAGCACAGATATAACGACGGGCGGGGGGGTAGCGAGGGCGAAGTGGTTTTCCGAATAAACTTCGTATAAACGGGCCGTGAGTGCGGCGCGCCGCCGCCGCCAACCGCGCCTGCGCGCACCGAGTATTTATCGTGCGCGCTCTGCTCGCTTATGCGGCCCGTTCGTTTACTTTGCATTACGTTGTTATACCTTCTACGTTAATGCGCGCCTCGCCCGTGTATATATATGTACCTGTATGTGTGTACACGTGTGCGCGCGACACGCGTGCGGCTCGCTCTGATATACCGTTTGGCAAGGGGCCGACAACGGGGCGGCAACGTCCGATCATCGCTGGCGCGCGATCCTATGTGCGCCAATGAATATTGGTTAGAAATTGAATTTTTCGGAGGGGCATGCAGCTTTTAATCCGGACTTAGCGCGTTTTTGCCAGACGCGTGTTTGCTCGACCAAGCGCGCCCAATCGGGTTGGGGATAAAGCGCGCGATCGCGATTGTTTGCGCTCTCTCTCTCTCGCACATTTTTTCGAGGTTATAGGGGGCCGTATTGATAATTCAAATCGGGCATCCGGTGTTACGCTATTGTCAAGTGTGATTATATATAGGTTCTTTTAGATTGGGAATTGGTTAGAATTGCTATAAGCTTGATATTTTTTGAAACTATTGTTTTATTGTGAATTGTTGGGAATGAATGCTGAACGTATACGGATAAATTTAACTATTTTTTTTTATTCGTGGAAAAAAGTTTAGCGTTTAACTTTATTATGACTATGAAGTATTTTAGGTTTTAAAAAGTTTTTTTTTATGTAAAAAGTAATCAACAGACTATGAAAGTACTACACGCTTTTTCTCGAAAACCAAAAATTTAATCCGAAAAATGTATGTACAACGATAAATTTTCGAGTCATTTTCGGCGCCTACTTCTTCACCACGCTGGAAGAAAAATTGCAGCCTATAGTAGACCGTATACATTTACTCGTTTTTCACTCCCGAGCAAGCCGTGCGCGCGGGAGAGTCTCTATTAAATTTCAAAATGCACATTGGAATGCACGTGATATTCTTCGCCATTTTAACGCTTCTCTTTCTGAACTTGGTGATGTTCAACATAAATTTTACACCGGATTCCAACACGTTATCTGATTTTGTATGTGATGATAATACATTTTCATTATTATATGGACGAATCATATGCCCAATTATGATTTGTATAAACACATGATTTTATGCTGGCCGGATATTTATGCATTTTCATTTGAATTTCTACATTAATGATTACAAATTCGCATGACAAACATATGGGAAACAGTAATAATTTTCTTTTCATCGGGTAGGCATTTACCAAAAAGCATTAAAATTCATTTTATTACCATTCAAATATTTCACTCATTGTGACGTTAAATGCACGTTATCAGAGAACACCAACTGTAATTTATCGTTTTCCAATTTGAAAATATCAATTTGTCTACAGTTGAGCATTGAAATTAGTGCTTTTCTGAATGTCATCGGCAAAATTAGCAAATAGTTCTATAAATTACTTGAGCGTTACGAATAAACGATGAAAAATGATTTTCTAAGCAAAACTCTACATGTTTACGTAGTTACTAATAAATAACATATAATTATAATAACGAAAAAATTGTTGATATTCAAGTAATACTACGATTCCTCTATTAGCCTCACTTCTATGTTTAATCTAAATTCTATTGCAAAGGTAAATTGGAGTAATTTCTTGCCAAATAACAATTAATTTGTACAAAGGTATTACTAAAGCTACACTCTATTTATGCAACCCATAATTGCAATCCTAATATACGTGTATATAACCTGCAAAAGCGCAAATGGTTATTAAGGTATACTCATTATTAGGTTACACATTGTTCTCAAGTATACGCATTGTTATAAATACTAAATATCCAAGTAAATATTTAATAACATCGTGTAAACAATATATACTTTATTTATAATACTATATAAACTTTATTTTACGATAAAAGTAGCTATCACACTACTTTTAATACACTTCTAAATAACCAACAAACTCCGAAATATTTCTACGCCTTCCAGGCCAAAATTAATAAAATACCGTGTAAAATCCGCGTTAAAACTGCACAAAAAGTAGTCTCAAAAAGCTCCGAGCTAGTAGAGTCGTAAAAAACTACATTTCCACCGCGGCCAAAACTTTGTCCTTTTTACACGCTATTTTTACGCACTCCCTCTCCCACCTCCTGCGTTCCACCACCATTACGCTATTTCACGAAAATCCTGAAAACTTTCGCCAAACCGTCAAACCGCTGCTGCATCGCGTCCAAGATTCTCGCGTATCCCATCCAAATTCCGTCTTTATGACGTCCAGCGCGTAACCAGATAATATTTTCGCAACGCGCGCGTCTGGTTTATATATAGCGACATCCGGCAATCTCGCCGTTGTGCGCGATACTCCGCGTTTTACGGCATGAAACGCGAGCGCAAAAACAACGCCAAAAGCTACCTGCGGCCGCCAGCGGATTCAACTCCGAAGAGTGAAAAATGACGTGGGCGCCAGGAGAATTATTGCTGGGCTATAGGGGCATAGGTATTAAAAAGAAAAAAAAAAGAAAAAAAAAGAATGGAGATTGGTCGATTTGCAGGGATAGGGCGACGGTGGTGGCCGCTGAAAACGCGAAATTTATGGAGGCCGCGGCGGGGCTTTGGGTAGGGAAAGTGAAGAGGAATGGAAAGGCGTGGCTTAGACATTTGTGCAGAAGGGTATAGAACCGCGAAAAAGGTTCGGTAGCAATTAAAATTTAATTAAAATTTTACGAGGGATGATGTAACGTTCTTAAAGATTGCGTCACGTACGTATCTATATACTCTCCCTCAACGTCGTATAGATCTTCATTCGAAATGTTTTCATCTTGTACACTCGCGCCGAAATATCGCATTCCAACTTACTCGAGTCGTATCACGAGGCGGCCATAAAGTTTTGTATATCTAGTGCACTTTATGCACACCGTGTATATAACTTTCATTCTTTTTTTCTTCGGCGGGGGCTGCTGCTGCTGGTGTTCAAACTTTTTTATATGCATCCGCGCACACCGTGCGGCGGCGCACGCGTAACATAAAGAAACCCCCAAGATTTTAATACGTAAAATTCTCCTCCCCTCACCGTTCGCCCACGAAGCATCGCTCAAAAAAAAAAAAAAAAATACTCAACACGCGATAAAAAATAACGAATTCAGCCGGGGCACGCATTTTTTACGCGCCCTCGCTGCGGCAATAGCAATTATTACCCCTCATAATTTACAGCGTAAAAACGTAAGCCTGCATTTCAGCGGCGCGCCCGAGCGCGTGATATACGCTTTCTTTACAAAATCAGAGTAAATTTCGTCGGGTACGAGAGTGTATGTAGTGAGTTAACAAGGCCGCGCGCGGTACATAGCCAAGATGAATGTCAGCCCGGAGCAGAGGAACGTTAAAATGAAACAGAGCGCCAGTCGCTCGGAGTAATACGAAAATATCACGCAAAAACGCCGCGGGACACATAAAGTCAGGAATGGCACGAGAGAGAAGAACGCAGAATAAAGGAAACGCGGGGGAAGGCGACGGACGGCTCGTAGTTAGCGAATCCATAAAGACGAGGCGGGAGACACAGAACTCACGGAGACCGAGTGTATATATAAGCGAAGGAGGAAGAGAAGGAGGAGGAAACGGCTCGGAGGCCGGATTGGTCAGACTTTAGTTGAAACCCCGCGAGATATTCGGCCGGCGCAGTTACTATCGCGCGAGTGCCAGATGGAGAACAATACTGCATGCCGAAAGTGGATATTGCAGAGGAGCCTTTCCACCCTCTCTTGCTTCCTCTATACCTATACACTTGCTCGCACACAGACACAGCCGTATAATATGCAGGGGCGCGTGCAGGGATGTAGCCACGTGGTACGGCCGAATTTGAGATTCCTCGAGGAGGCGAAATTTCCGGGCGCGGCCTCTCGTCATAATTTTCCTCACTGCCCGGAAAACACGCATCGCTGCAAGACGTTATTCCCTCCCGTTGTAAGAGAATGTCCGGCTGGCTGGCGTATAATGCCGGAGCTAGGGCCCGTTATTAACCCTTGCAGTGGGAAGTATTCCCACTATGGACGTTTTTTCCTTTGTCGAGTGTGAGAGAGGGTATTGTCGATGAAATGGGAATTGGGTTAATGGGGAGTTAAAGGCGCTCGGATGGTCTGACGTTTTGATCGGGCGGCGGCTGGTAGTTGGGAATGTGCTCGAGGATTGGAAAATGATGGTTTTGGGAAATGTTCGGTAATTTTGGGATATTTTTGGGCTACGAAATGTGGTACACGTGGTTTTGATAAAAGGAAATTCGGAGCTTTTGTGGTAGATATTGTTATATATATTTTGTAACGGTGATTCAACCTAATTATAAGGTAAATTTATACGAACAATGCGAAGAACGTGCACACGAAATAGGGAAAAATATTCGCAATATAATATAGTCGAAGAAATATTTCATTTCCACCGAGAGGCAATACACCCGACATATTTTCGCGCGAAGTGCGCGAGTTTTTTGATCTCTCCGCGAATATAAAATGAAAAAGACAATCATATTTATTTCTCTGTGTGTGTCGTGAAATTCCGCGTACCCCATATTGTTTTGAAATTATATCAAAATAACCTTTGAAGGTTTGAATTCCCAGAATCGCGCTGAAACGATAATATAATGCTTTTTTTTTTAAGAATTTTCATAGCACCCACGCATATAAAGCCCGAAATTCTTTGAAAATATTATTCGTTCCAAGAGTACCGAGCTTAATTCGATAATTATACAAACGAAATACGCATATCGATGTGTACCGTATTTATTTTCAGAGCCCGCGCCGGAAGGTTCTATATTTTCATAACCTACATTCACATTATATATGAAAAAAAAAATAAGCACACATTCCACGTGTTTCCAGCACTAAATATTTATCGATTCCACAGCTGCTCGTTCGGGCGTTGATTCGAATTCTCCATCGGCGTGTGCGCCTTAAAGTAGCACAAAATGTATGCGCGCGTGTGTCTTTGTAATCGGCACGTGTAATTCCGCCGCTACCTCAGTCAGGCACGCTCTGACACAGTGTAGCCTCGGAGTAGCTTTGTATTCCCGCGCTTCAAAGTATCACAAGTAAGAGAGAGTTATAATAATCGCCGTGTAAGTCGCGCACTCCGCAGGCCAGAAAAAGAATGTAACCTTTCAACTCGCTCGAGAGGTTTAAGATTCTCGGATAGGCACGTGTTTGACCTCTCCCTCTCTCTCACTCCAAAGGTTCACTAGCTCTGACTAAAAAAGTGGAGGCACAATGACAAAGGGGAGGCGAAAAAATAATTCTCCCCCTCCCCTGTCGTTTTTTTCTCTCTCTCTTCCGCGTTGTACACCGCTTCCGCATGTCACAGCCGCGTAAAGAGGAAAGACATTCGCAATTCAGGCCGCGGCAGTTAGCATGGAAACTACGGACATTCGCCGCGAGAGCGCTATACTCCCAAGGACCTTAATCTAAACTAATCCTTCCTGTATCCTCGGTGCTTGAGCTTTATACGTGTATTTCCCTCACTCTCCACCACCTCCAGTACGCGCGTTTCTCTCGGCTCGCTATCAATTCTGTCGCTTCCCTCGTCCACTTGCACGCACATATATATACACACACACGCTGCGTCTTTCTCCGGTTTCATTCTTCACGTCTCCGCCATTTATCTCCTCTTGCTTTATTTTCCAGAGCGCGCGCGTCGTCCATTTAGGATAACCCGGTGCAACGCGCGCGCGCACGGCTGTCTCTATCCGTTCTTATTTTGATTTGCCCTCGTGTATATAGATATATGTATGTATATGGGCTGGTCGTCGTCGCCGCGTGCCGAGCATCCGACTTTCTTCCTCTCTTTCTCTCTGTCGTGGCATTTTTTGTCCGATTTAGCCGGGAGTCCGGCGACGACGCCGGGAAGTTGAACCAGCAGCGGCGGCATCAGCTTGCGAAAGAACGTTATATAATTGGCCGGTCTCGTACGCCGGCTTCCCCGAAACTTTCCTGCGCGAATCTTTAAAAGTTGCACTTTGTATATAACGAAAATTATATATATATACATACCCGAGCGATTTAGTTTCCCGGATCGCTGAGCGGAGATGAGGATGGCGCGCGGGAATGCGCGTATATATGGGAGTTTGCGAGGAAGAAACGAGAGGCCGCATATATACGGCACGACGAATGATATATATAGTATATTATACTTATTATGAGAGAGTTTTCATGCTGAATTTTTAATGCGAGTAATCGTATCAAAACTTTTTCTTATATTTTCTTTATAATTTGCTTACCCGCGAATCTTTTATAGCTTTGATATATACTTTATTGGAGTTTCAAACTACAGAGCGGAGAGAGCATGCAACATACTTTTATATTTAACAGAGCTCTAATTTTTGCTTTTATACCAGTATTTCACGTTTTTATTTACTCTCGCATTCATTTGTATATACATACATTTCCTCGAAACGTACTTTCTCCATCGTTGTAAAAAACGATGCCCGCATTGTATGCAGCCAGCGTTACTTACAATTTATCGGCGATCGAAACTACTCCATGTAACCGGAGAATAGATGAAGAACAGCCCCCCCACATTGTTCGGGCTATTTTCCTACTGTTTAGTTATTTAGAGAGGCGTGGTATGAGGCTGCTCCTCCAATTCAAGCCCGAACCCTTTGTCTTGTTCGCCACTGCCGCCGCCGTCGTCGTATTTGCTCCGTGAAAAGGCGCGTATTTATCGCCGGGCTTTGCGCTCGTCGATATTGCTGCACCTCTTTGATTTTCGCTCTCTCTCTCTCCCTCTATACGAATAAAAGTTTACCCTTTGTATTGTCGTGCCAGGCCAACTTGCGACGATGGAAAAATATGTCAAATCGTCCTGTTCTTAGAGGAAGCTGTGTGCACTGCCCGGCGTCGCGGATGGTAAACTAATAAAAAGGAATGGCTACGGTGCATGGAGAGAATAAATGAAAAAGGAACTGTAAGATATTTTTGTTCTTTCGCGAGTTTTCTTCGTTATTTGTGCCTTTGTAGACCGAGTGATATTAAAATTGTTGGATACTTGATTTTTTGCACAAATCGTGGCGAACAGTGGCTTTTATAACGAGGATCTGACTTGTTTTTGGCACAAGTATAAACAAATGCCAAATTTGAGATTTAAATTTTCTCGCCATATATGTGCCGCCGGCGATTGCCTAGTTTGCGCGCTGCCGCTAGGTGGCGCACCTCCGTTGTGTAGCCTCACGTACCTAAGTAAATTGACCCAAGGGGATATAGGAGCGCGACACATATCTCGTCAATAGATGGTCATCAGCAACTACCAAAGTAATTGTTTTATTTCGATAAATTATTATGATTATAAAATTTTAAGTTATTTTCAAAACAGGACAAGATTCTTTACAGTTTTGATATTGTATCGACAACTGTATATAAATATTGTATCGATTATTGTCTTAAATATTGAGGCAAGACAATACTATATCAAGATAATCTTGCGCAAGATTATATGACTATTATTGTTATTATGAGTGTGTAGCGTTATATGATGGAGCTCTAATGTTTTATCGCGTTTCTCTATTTTTTCTTGATTCACCACAACATGATCTTATGGATATACAGTACGTTTACTTTTTGATATACCTTTATCTAGACATTCAATAAATCTCGAAATAGATATGTATAATAACAGCCACGTTCCAATCGATTTACGTACTAACACTCTACTTCTCCGCGTCGTTCTCTGAGCCTGTAACGTCACTCTTACGCATCTGATTCGCGCCCTTTTCAGGTGAGCACACGACACGGGTATCGACGACCCTCTTCTCGTTTTTTCCCTATACCATCCTATCACCGGCGTCTTATCGTCCAGTACTTTTTGCTGCATCTTTTTTCGTCCCTTCCTCGTACGTTTCACCCCGTGACGTTTCATTCAAGCAGCCTTATACTCGCCTTGCGCTTAATCTTCCCTCGCTACAAATTTTCTGCCGCCTAAATCCCTGATATTGCGAGAGAGAAGACGTTTCCGAGTTACACGCTCGCGACGTTCGCCTGGCGCTTAAACTTCCACAATCAGGCGCGATGACTCGTCCAAATAAACTCATTAAACTCCGTCGTCGCTGCTGCTGCTGTAGGTGTGCGCAGTGTGCCAAGCTTTCCACCGGGCGAGCGATCAATCGGCGCCTCGACACCCGCACACTTCGAGGGATCATCCCCGGGATTAAGCGCGTGATGTCGTCGCCGTGTCTATTTATGTACACTCACGGTCAATAGCGATAAGAAGAAATTAATCGTTTTTTCCGCCCATGGGGTGGTGTTGACACGGAGATGATCTTTTTGCGGCTGTTTGCCTTTTAGCCGATGCGCAGCTGCCGGATGAATACAGGGTGATGTGTGCTCAGCAAGATAAAATATGCTGCGATTTTCGGGGGCTGATGACGACGATTACCCACAAAATTTACGGGGGGGAGGGGGCGTACGACGTGTGTGACGAAAGTTGGGTCGTGGTCGAGCGAACGATGGTGCCGGAACGACCGTGATGCTCGTCAAATATTTTAGTAAAGGACTTTTCGGGGGTGGTAGCATGTGAGTTATAGGATGACTTTCCTCGGTTTAGCAAATTGTTTATTACGAGAAAGCTGTTTCATTTATTAAGAAGTTGATGTTATTTTATTATTTTATGTTTTGAATTTTAGATACTTTTAATTCACGATTATAACAATAATTTTCATAAATATTTTTTGTAAAAATTGATGTTACAAGACTAAAATATTGTTCTTTGAATTATTTTGAAATACATATTATACGTTACCGCGTTTTATAAGAAACTTTTTGTAATAGTATAGAGAAATATATTCAGGCGCTTCAACTATTGAACTATACGATACGAAGCATGCTTTCCGATGAAACTGGAATTTTTATATTTTACTTTGAAACATACTCTGAATGAGAAAAAATGTTCACAAAAGAAAACATTACTCTTGCAACAGTGTATAACTAGATTGAAAAACTTTCTCAAAAGTCTTTATATAACATATAAACGAAATTCGTAAGCTGTTTAGTAGAATAAAATTTACAAAAGATGAATTACGTAAACGCATTCCCGGAATTTCCCCATAGAAATACTATATCACGACAACAATTAGAACTTGTAATTCTCTCTTCCTCTCTCTCTCTCGCGCGCGCACTCACTCGGGCAAGTTTCCCTGCATACCTAAGCCTGAAATTAATTTGAGGATGCTTCTGTATCCTCCGAAATTCCAGCGTAGCCTGGGTATTTGGAAGAAAACGCGCGCGAGTTAAGTTGAAAATTGCGTTGCACTGCGTGAGACATGCAAATATTTTCATTCCAGCGAAAGTGCTACCGCTACATATATGCGGAGGAGAAAAAAAAGCCTATATGTATATGTGCTCTCAACTTTTCTCATAAAATGCTACGAGTTTACTATTGTGCTAAATATTTACAAATATGCCGCTGGCAGACGATGTAAAACTAGTTACGTAATGAAAATTAATGTAGAAATTTAAATATGCATGGAGTTGAAGGCAGAAACAGAGTTGCTGCTATAGACATTGTATGTTTGTCGGCTTTATAATTTAAATTTTACTCTGCTTCATTATTAAACATTATAACTACGTAGAAATTAATTTTTAATAACCTTTTTTTTTTAAATTCTGTTGGAATAATTGAGAAATTTTGTATTAAAACATTTTCAGTCGTCTATCTATATACTCTCAAATAGTTTATTTTAAAAGTACTTTACGCACTCTTAATTCCGAATAAAATGAGACATTTCCCGCGTGTTTTTCTGTCTCTCTACTCTCCTACCGCAAAAAAATTTCTACTAAAAGACTCGCTACGAAGCTATATGTACTTTACACGTTTTCAGCCCATACGGGGATTTCATTCTACCAGTATATGCAAGCTCTTTCACAGATATATTTTTCTCTTCCTTTCTCTCTCTCTCTCTCGCGGTACCCTCACTCTCATACGCACACAAGAGAAGAGAGATGGAACGAGAGACTCTCGACAATAAAACGAGTCTCCCGCAAACACAACACTAACTCACCGGAGAAAAATTATAGTTCATTCCCCAATATTTTATTCCCGCACTGGCTGCAGGGTGAACGAATGCCCCGAAAATTTTCGCCGCTCCTTAGTCGTGGATGGGGGAAAATCGAAAAAGTCCCGGCGTCGTAAAAATACTCGGCGAGGGCGAGGAACTTGAATATTACCGGCTCCGCACGCCCTCCGCAAAAAAAAAACGGGACGGGCAAATTCATCAAGCGCGCGCACATATACATGTACATTCATACATACACACGCGTGGTAGAGTCGTAGAAAATTGCCGGCGCGTCGCCGGATACAGAATAATACTCGAAAGCCGTTAAAACTCATAACTTACTTGGGAAACTGGGTCCTCCTCCTCCTCTCGTTGCCTTCCTTTAAAATTCATCTCGGCAAATCTCTCGCGGTCGTGCCGAAATATTCTCGCGTCTCTGTCGCCTTCTCTCCTGAGAGAGCGAGCAACGCAACGAGCGAAATGTGAAAAGGGGTTGGAGATGGACCCCCCGAATAAACCGAAAAATTCGAAGGATACGCGTGTTGAAACTTTTCTCGTCCCATCTTCGGATACACTTCCATGCCGAGCGGCTTTGTGATGATAATAGGCAAGGCGCTGGAAATATGTCCCTGGCAGCTTTGCCTCTTTTTATCTTTTATACGTGTTTATATACGTTATATTTTTCCTTCTTTTGTCGCTAGTATACGTCGTTGTTTTGCGGTTATAGACGAGCGTTACGAGCTCGTGGCATGCGACGACGGCAAAGTCGATGGCGCGTTGACTCGCGGTAAATTAATAATAAAAGCGAGCGAGAAGACGAGCGGAGCAAAAGCAGGAGTTACGCTTGTGGGGGTGAGCAAACGCCTTTGCCTCGGCTTTTTGACGGAATTGAGGATTTTCGAGATGAGGAAACGTGCATGGCTGTATTCGTGTATATGTGTTTTACTGTCGGGTCGTCGTCGTTCCACTTACAGAAGGTATTCATGGTTGTATTTTTATATAATTTCATGAAATGCGTTGTATATTGTCTTCTTCTTTCCCTAAAACACTAAAGCGGTAGAGTTGGGGCTGGGCTCGGATAGCATTCATTTGATGATTGAAGAATATATGTAGATAAATGTAAAGAATTTTCTATAGAAAATAGCATATAGAAAAAATAACAAGCGTAATCTATAACATTCTTCATTATTTGAAACAATTAATTAACTGTTTGAATTATTTCATAAAATATATAAATTGAATATCGTTTACAGTATATTATCTTTCTTTGAACTGGGTTAAACAATAGTTGTAAGAGAAATTTCAAATTTTAGATACTCTTGTGAAAGTTTTATTTATACTTTGAAAATTCAAAAAAGAAAGGGATCTTTGACAGGATGCTATATATTTTCAAATATCTTTGTCATTAATGAATGGGCTTTATAAGTATGATAGAATTTTTCGTTACTTTGAAATAAATTTTAATTTTCTCTCAGCTATTTTAATTGTATTTTATTCATAGAATAAAGCTAGGAAGCAATGGAGAATAGAGCTAATTGATGAAAATTTTAAATTGGACAAAAGAAAAAAAAATGTTTACGAAGATCTCGCAAATATTTAATTCTGATATACTTTTACCGTGTAAAATTTCAAAATTTCCGGTCCTTGAAATACTTTTACTACATATTTTAACTTCGCACCCTTAAAATATGTTTTCATCCATTTAAATTATGGTACATATATATAAATGGAGAATTCCCTTCATATATATTGAAAAATATTCTGAAATTTGCGTACGTTTCCCATTCACTAAATACAAATTCACTGTAAAGCCTCACACTTCAACGATAACTCGAAAATCCGCATATTTCTACATTCAAAACTACTTTTTTACATTTTCAACCACTCCAAACATATATTCGTACTCAAGCACTCGTTCCTCTCGGCATACCACTTTCACCAAATATATTCGTAATCGTCGAATTAGCCGAACCCAAACCAGCGAAGCAACAAATTAGCACGACTAATTTTAATACAAAACGCCAATAGGGCGTAATTCGCTCTCACCGGGCCACTTCGTTCTCGGAAGATAATTCAAGCTGACGTGAATTGTTTCCGGTTCTCGAGCTTCGAGCGCAACTCTCGATCTTCCCCGCCAGTTTCTCTTTCTCCTCCTCCTCTTTGACCTCCTCGACTAAACCACGCGCACGGCTCTAACAAACTCTACCTGCCGCGGCTGGGTTTTAATTCTTTCGTAATTGAACGAGTCGTTACTTTTCCTCGTTAGATCGCCAGCTCGCATTATGAGGAGAAAAGCCGGTTGCTTTTGCTCCCTCTCTTTCTCGGTCTTGCAACGGTACGGGGCGAGATAGGGAAGAATATTGCGCTCCGCGCGTTCGCAAAAACGCGGTCGGTGTAATTGATCCTGTTCGGCTCTTATAATTGCGCGCATGCAAAAACGTTCGATATAAAATAGAAAAGCGGGAAAAGCTTCGGGTTCGTTATCTTCGCGTTCGTTGTTCGTTATAGTTTATCTGATCGTTTTTGTTGAGTTAAAAAATAATATATGTGGTATATATAACGAAAATATAACTGAAGGCTTAATGTTCCTTTAACAGAACTCTGTTTGGCTTTTCTGTAACATATATATCTTTCGTAAATAACAAAAGACCTCATTATAGTTGGATAAAGGCTTAATATTTAGTTTGGTATAAATAAACAATATGCTTTCTCCTTTAGTATTATATACCTATGTATGCAATGTAATTAATAATTATGCACTAATATATCTTAATAACTCCACATGTATATATGTACAATTATAAAATGTAATATAAATGCGTTATTTAGTTATTATACGTATGGACATATCATGCATTATTCCAATTTCCAAACCCACTAAGTGCACGTCTATGTATATATAACACTTGATAAAATCCATTTATTATCCAACGAAGAGGTATATGAAGTTAATTAAAATTGAAACTGTCCCGTTCGACAGTTCATGATGTTACTGATGCAAAACCAAACAAGTCGAGGGATGTTCGAGGACTTCTACTTTCATTCTATAGAAAAGCGTTAAAGAATCGATAGATTCATTCAGAAATTAATTAAATTGTTCCTCAAAACTTCACTTAAGTCAAGTGAGTTGGAAAATTGAAGACGAAATTTAAATTGAATTGAAATTTGAAGCGTGAGAGCAGGATGAATTTAACAAGGTCAGTGAAGTTTCTTTGCAGAACAGAAATGACAATGTAGCTATAGTGGTACTATTTCAAACCCGTGTAGTAGTAGATATATAGATAAGAATGTGTTTATATTGGAAGGTGCTTCGATTGTGTACACAAGCCGCAAAATTAGAAGAGATATTGCAGTGAATAAAAAAGCAATTTACCGTGTCAATATAATTTTGCCAGAACGAGTACATGTGAGCATTCTATCAGTATTTTACAGTGTTGTATGTTGTACGGAGAAAGATTTCTATCAAATTAAAATTAACTTATACTCTTCTCGTGCTATAAAGTAATTTACGATCAAAGATGTTCACTTCTTCATTTACGAAATATAATCCCGTACGAATTTCCGTTATTACTCCCCACATTTACGAGCACCACACAAAAATTATATACCCAAACACTGACGTACTATCCACACGACAGCCATCAATACTCACTGCACAGCCCTTATCAGAACGCAATCGCAGTTCATTACCCTCCAAAAAACAGCATTCGCGCGTACACATACGCGTGCGGTCATTTTTCCCCCGATAATGCGTTTTATTCACCATGGCCGCGTCGCGCGACTCTTCGCGCGCTCGTGCAACTATAACGTTCTCGCGCGATAACGTTCCGCGAGCGTAAACACCAACGACTGAATATAAATTACCGTCGGTCTCCCCTCGTATCGACGTATATTTTACGGCGACGCGCGTCCGTCTCTCCCTCTCTGCACTCTTTTTCCTCCTGTACAGGACGAGTCCCATGAAGAAATGAAATTTTCCACCCGCGCGCGAATATTGAAAAAGTTCTCGCGTGCCGCCGTGGGTGTAGTATAGGTACGTACGTGCGGCTCAGGCGGATAGATGTACGTATATACGCGCGTGTACGTCGAAAATCAGTTTTATATGGAGGGAGAGCCCATATACGTGTATATTCGCTGCCTAGAGTATGTGTGTGTGTATATGGCGAGGATGTTTCCGCGTGTTTACGAGTGTCGGGTGTGTGTTTCTTTTGCAGGTGGGTTGTGTCGGGGGAGTTAGAGCAGGACGAGCGTTGTCCTATACGAGCGCGGTGAAAAAGTTGGAATTGGTATTAGCGAGATGATTGGGATGTTGGGATGTTATTTTCGGTGTGGGAGATACACGAAAGTTTTTTTTTTTTGGCGCTTTTGTTACAGCGAAAATAGATTTTTTTCCGTTATATTTTTGATGATTTGCGGTCAGGCAATATTTCGAAAAAGCTCTGGTAGTATTTGGGTTTTTTTTTGTCTCTGAAATTTATACGATTTTTCAAAATAAAATATTTTTTTTTTATCAAATATGAAATAATTGACAATATAAATATTACTTTTTATTTGTAATTATTGTAAAAATAATATTTTCGAAGGGAAAAGTATAGTGGTTATACGAAATGTTCTTCAAAATTCTTAAACTACAAAATAAAATTCTAAAAAGATCACAAAGTAAAGTCTATGTTCAAACACGGAAGATGGAAAATCGTATATTATATACATTATAACAAACGTTATATAGGTGCGGCTTTGATTCTCCGTTGCAAATTGAGCAGTACGAGTTTAATAGTTGTTGGGAATCCACGCATAAACGAGATTCGAGCATTGTTCCACTGGTACTGAATAAGTTTGTATAATAAAGTCAACACAAAGACCTGAATAACGCATCATCCAACAAAGCACATCTCATTAAACTACCGCATTCTCGCTCGTATAAACTATGTACACCTTTTCAATGGGTTGTTTTGACTTGTGGCAAGAAGGTTCAACAATTACGTTGTATATAAAGCATTTGATTTAAGTATCTTAGATACCCGAATACAAAACAGCCATATTCACCGGATTCCACCTTACAGCAAAATTCAAACAAAGGAGAAACATACGCGCAGCGTTAACTTATATTATACATTAATTTCGACCGGGAGGAACTTTTATACGCCGCCGTGCCCACGAAAAGTTACGTTTATTCCTCCGGCACCTGATGGCAGCGTTACGAGGCCACCTTATGATTATTAACAAGCCGTTAGCATAGCCGCGTTATACCACCGCGGCCGACGCTGCAAATTCACACGGGAGGTCATCTCGTTTCACGCATCGTCGCAGTTATCGTTATATGACGAGCAGAACGAATGCTGATAAGATCAGCGAAGATTGCCCCGGTTGAATTATGAACGAACTCTAGGAGGAGGAAAAGCCGTTGGCTTAATTTCACGTGTCTCCATAATTCAGCTCGCTCACGTATAAAAATACTTAGCCGACACGCGAATGGCATCTTGCATACACACACACACACACACACACACACACACACAGAGAGAGAGATACTTCTTCGATTAAATTAAATAATAAAATTCATTTACACGAGTAAATAGTAATGATACCCGCGCGCATCTGAATAAACCACCGCACGCTCCCGATAAAAATTCAACTTTAATTAAACACACACATATACACACACGCAGCCTGCACGCATCTTTTGACCTTTTGTATACGCACGCACGGCTCATCAATCATTCAGGACGACGCGCGTGAGGAAAAAAAAAAGAAAATCGAGAGGCGCCACTGCCGGCGGCTGAGGCCGCATTATGCAAAGATGGACAATTGAAATATTCAATATTCAGCGTCTAAATCACTCGGGCGCGGCAGCGCGTCCCCGCATCTCAATAAAAGATACTTCCCCCCCGCGCGCTGCGCCTGCGCGTTCGCGAAAGTACAAAGCTCTCTCTCTCTCTCTTGGACGTATATAGAAGTGTAATGCGAGACGAGAAGCCCGCGGGAGTCCGCGCGCGCGCTCGCCTCGACCTTAAATCCTACTTTGCGCTTGACCCTGCGAAAGGGGAGAGAAAAAAGAGAGGGAGAGAGAACTGCAACAGCTATTATTCAGTGGATTCCGCAGCGGGTACAGTCGTAATGCCGAATCGCCTCGTATTTTGTTTCTCTCTCTCTCTTTTTGCGTTGTTCGTTATTCGTTCTTGTTAGAGAATCGGTTGTTAGAGCGCGTGTGCATGCGTGCGAGGGATGTTCGCACGAATATGCCCGGGGTATTAGGAGAGAGATGTAAGATGTATACCTATATGTAAAATAATGGCGAGCGTTGTAGGCGCGGCTTAGTGGGTCAACAGCGATCGGAGAGGGAAAGCGAGTGTGTAATTTTTTTTGTTCTTTATCTTTATTGAATTTTCATGGGAGGGATGGGAAGAGCGAGAACGAGGGGGCGAGGGCGGCTTCATTAATGTTTGATGGAGAGCCGAGGTTTCGGGAAATTACGTTTTCTAAATTGAAATTGAAGGGTGGATATTGCGCAGATTGATAGGAGAAATATGGTGTGTTAGGTGCGTCGAATGAATAATTGTAAATGTGGTGGACATGATCTGTATGAATCGAATGAATAATTGTAAATGTTGGTGGATATGATGTGTATGTATTTTGATTGTGTGAATCGTTTGGGTTAAGGAGCAGCGAATGTGCTTGGATCAGTAAGTATTGTATTATAAAACACATATTGACGATTATCGCGACTTTTTATGGATTTGTACGTTTGATTTCAATATTATGAAAAGTTCTTTTGTCACAAATATTTATGGATTTCATATTGCGAGATTGCTATCTGTTTCAAAGTGAATATATCGTTCATTACATTCGAATGGTTGTAACCTTCGATACAGAATTATAAACAGTTTCTTTCTGCATTGAGAGTAAAGTAAGTAATCATATGTTGCGTTTCCGTGTATCGGAGGATCTGCATAAAAATAGCTACTCAAAAAAATGATTTCAGTTCAGTTCAAATATAAAGTTTGAATGAACTTTGTATTTTCTATGAAATTAATTGATCGGATGTATTAGTAACAAGTTTGAAAACCATTTACTTTTCTGTTCATATTTTAGTTATTTAAATGGAAGAATAATTTATTTCCTAATTTTCGAAAGATTATTATAAAAAATGTACAATAAATTGGCAAAAGAAAATATTTCACAAATATCGAATAGCATAATTAACCAGTGAAAAAAATCAATTATATTTCTGTAAACCTTTCATTTTCATGAAAAAATAATTTAATTTATAAATTTTTAAAAGATTGTTATAATTAAAAAACATACAATAAACTCTGGCAAAAGAAAATATTTCAAAAGTATAAAATACCATAATGTAACCAGTGAAAAAACCATTTATATTGCAGTTAATATTTTATTTAAATGAAACAATAATTCAATTTCCATTTCGAAAGATTATTATAAAACATATACAAGACACTTTGGCAAACGAAATTAATTCAAAAGTATATAAAATAAGATTTTACTTCTGAATAATAGTAATATAATTTCATCAACAAGAGATATTCAGTTTATTATTTATTTTCTTTTGAATCCCTCATTTCAATGCACCTCACAATCTTCCTTAACAACCCATTCCTTCCCAATCTGCGTATCGAAAGAATAACAAAAAAAAAGAAAAAAAAAATACACTCTATCCGCGACCCCAAGCAAATTTTCCATACACACAGCGTTCCCTCACAGAATGCTCCCAATCGGCCTCAAATTACCACAACATCGTCGCGGTTCATTCTATTCAACGTCTGCGGAATTCACAAAACCTCCTTTCCCGCCGAATGTATAATACACAATAACCCATCCCCGAAGATGAGCTAGCGCGGCGCAAGCGCGCGAATTGAACTTCCACCCCCTCTCCTCTTTATTGAAACAGCCGCACGCGCGTCTCTCCCGTTCTCCGAGCCCACTTCTTTATATCCCCTGTGCCGGGGGATCGTCCCTCTCACTTTCTCTCTCCCGTCCGCCCGCCTACCAAATAAATGATACTGCCGTGGATTTGGGCGGATTTGTCCGAACGAGAATGTTATTTGTTACGGGGCTCGAATATCGCTCTCTCTCACTTTCCACGCGCGTGCGAAGGCGAATCCCCTCGGCGTGGTGGAGGTATGTAGAGGAGGAAGAGGGACGCGAGCGGACTGAAGTCTATATACGGGGCTCAAGTCATTTGCGTCTGCCCGTGGAGTGCAATTTCACCTTTCGTGAACTAATTCGTCACTGTCGCGGCTGAGCGCGTTCGGCCTCTGACGTGGATTTCGCTTTTCGACGTGAGCCGGATTTTTGCTCTGGAATCAATAGAGAGGGGGTGATGAGGAACCGCGAAGACTAACAGCAATAAAATTGGTATAGCGAACTTAAAGCAATTAACTGCCGGTTTTGTATTTAATCAAAACAAGATAATTATATGAAAAATCTCCCGCAGTAGCAAGTTTTTGTTTTTAAATTTATAATACTCTATAGTACTTTGAAAGTAAGTGAACGAAGTTTCATGGAAGAGTATAGTTGGTACACCTGTTTATTATACTTATATATCTTATCTAAGCTTATTTTATATTTATTTGAAAGAGCTAAATTCACAAGAGAGGTAGCTTCCCGTATAAAGTTCCTTTGTGACATTACTCCGTTACCGCTCTTCAAAGGATGGTGTAGTAACCTGCTATGCCGTTACGCAAATTTCAAAGTGCTGTACGTTCTTCAATTTTGGAGACTCCGCACGAGAATTGTAAAACTTCGAAAATTCAGGTTATTGGCGGTTAAAGCTGTATTTTGAAAGAAAATTGATTTTATTTTGTTGACGATATTAAAATGACTTAATAATTGTTTGTTTAAATTCTGTGATGTGATTAATGTCGGTAATATCATAATGATTACTTCATAATGTCTATTTTATATCAGAAAAATAATATGCTCTGAAAAATATATATTTGCGCCATAAGAGTAATTCATTATACCTTTAATTCGTTTGTCTGAATTATCAATCTGAAAAGGGCCATTATTAATTTTATTATATTGACCATGGCGTTCACTATTTATCACATATGTGTTTTCAGTGAACATAACTTTCGCCCACAAAGCATTATTAGTTAGAGAGCGTACGGATTAACCGAAGATAATCAACTAACACTACTAATAGTATCAATACTTTTCATCCTTTTCATACTTTGCGGATTCACAGTTTGCGCTCAAGTTTGAATGGCGAAATTGGTATTCGGATAATTCGTCAGTGTTTGCTTGTTCAACTGGAAATTCCCTCTGAGCGAACAGACAAAATTTTGCACCTATAAGAACGAGCGTAGAAGGGAGAACGCGAGAGAAAATCATCCGTACAATCAGAGAAAAATCATTAGCGTATTCGCGTTATATACAGCAACGATACACTCGGACCTCCATCACGCACAAAATTCACTCGCGAACGTGTATATATATGTACACAGTCGATGGCATCCGCACGCATACACACTGACTATCTCTTTCGCGCTCGAACGTCAAGTTTGCTTTGAGATGAGCTCTGAAAGTTCGCACCGAGTTTGTTCGAGATCGAATTGCACGCGTGCTCGCTGTGAGTTGCGTAGATAGCCGCATCGATATAGGCAGCTCGGCGCCGAATAAACTTTCCCGCCGGCCGCGTGTGTTCCCCGTGCAGTGATGTATATATACATGCACACGCCCGGGTAAATATTGAATACTCGCTCGGGCTCACGCGCGTTTATGTTAAGTTTGTATATATAAGTGCGCGTGATAGTAAAGAGGAGGGAGGGCGGTATGATTATAAGGAGGACGTGCGCGAGCGCAATTACCGTATAATGGGAGGAATTTTATATCTTCTTCGAAATTTAATAGCCTTTGGAAATTTAATAACGCTCGTCGTGGAAACGCGCGATAAAAGGAGGAATTAAGAGGATGTAATTAGGACGAGGGAGGGATAGAGAGGGGAGGTGTAGTGTAGTAAAACGCAAATTTCCCGGATAGGGTGAAAAAGACGCGGCTTTTTATTACGTGCGAAGAGAGAAAGAGTTAGATGTCACTGAAAGTCGCCGATTCGGCGAAGGTCAATCGATGCTGTTTCATCGAACGCTGCGATTAATTTTTCCGGGATCAAATGAGAGAGCTTTGAAAAGTTCACTTCGTTTGCCAGGCCGTTGATCACGCTGTGTCAATTGATCGCACTCTCTCAACGACGCACGGGGGGGAAATTTACTCACGACCTCGGGCGACACTTACTACGTGACTTTTAAAGTTTTTTTACGCGCGTGTGTGGGTGTGTATTTGCTTGGGGCAGTATTCCTCGGATCGTTTCTCCCGGAGGATGAAGGTCAAACTTTGTAGGAAGTTTAGGTGCTGCATTATGTAGAATGCGCATCTTTATACTCTTTTAATGATGTTGTGAAAGGTTATATGAAGATTACTTTGAAAGGGGGAAGGCGTGGTTATTTGCTTGGAAATGGCTTTTTACAACCTTGACATTCGCGTGAAATGCGAGAGTTGGATTTAAAAGGGAACTTTTTTTCGTCCAGACATGAAAGAAAGAGTTGTGAAACTATGTTAATAAATATTTTTAGCACTTTTACGAGTATTATATGCGAATAATATTTTACTGTAGAACATCATATTTCTATATGTTTTATAAATTCACATATACTTTTTTTGAAGTCAAAATAACACTAAATTCTATTTTTAAAATAAATTAATATTCATTCCTTTGACGGTCCTCGCCTTTGAGGCCGCGATATTCTATGCGCGCAGGTATACACTAGAACGCATAGTCTGTGTTCTTCGCGCAGATGAATACGTATAGTGTGCGTGCGGGGGCATCTATTTTAATGGAGAACTTTCGTCTACGAGCTAAATGGTGAAAAAAGCGGTGAGCGTGGAATTTTTTCCTCGTAAAAGGAAGATTTAACTCAGCGCTGCATTCTCTTGCTTATTTATCTGTATAACAATTTTTTTTTTGAAAATACAGTGTTTTGTGAAACATTTGTAAGTTTTGTGCAGTCATGAGGTATAGTATTAAAACAGTAATATATAACGTTCAATAGTTTAGTCAGAGATGAACATTAGTGAGGTACACAGAGGAAAATTTATTTGCAAACTTTACTTTTTTTTAATAAGAAAATTTAATATTCTCATAGTGGAGCTGGGATACGTTCGATATGCCGGATTATTACTTTTTAAATAGTAATTTTTATGTTTGGTGAAACGAAATATCACAGAACCAGTGAATTTGTTACAAAAATAATCAAAATTATTATTTCAAAATGTAACCGATTTGAATTAATCACTTTTTGGTAAGTTATCCTCTAGTTAACAATAAATAATATTTGTTCAAGATTAGTACAATTTTTCTTCATGTTCCTTGACATCTGAAGAGTGGACAAAATGCGAAAAAACCCAGTCTAAATCCGTTAACTAGAGGATAACTTACCAAAAAGGGGTTAAACCTAATCGGTAACTGGAGTTACCGCTGTGCTTCAAAAGGTTAAAGAAGTAAAAATCCCACATGACGAGTGTGTCTCATCACTAGCGTGAAAAAAGTAAATTTTCTTATATAAAAAAAGAAAATTTAATTAAAAATTTTTCTCTGTGTAACTACATAATATTTTTATATTTTAATGTTGAGCTAGTGTATTAATCCGAAACGGGATTACATTTCTACGAAAAACGAGATAACGAACGCATTTGCTTGGTATACTTTTCGTATGCTATAAGTAAAAAGTTAAAATGAAAAATCCAGTCAACAAAACTTTTTACGACCACCTCTGGCGATTCAGCATTGCGAATAATTCGTAAAAACAAGCTTCGCGATCGTTCGGTAGATACAAACCAATAAAAAATGTCAGATCTGATAGGCCAAGGGATCATCGACCCTTCTATACTATCTCGTTTGAACATTTGACTTTTGTCAACTATACTTATATGTGTTACGAGGAGTAAGGGGATATACTCGAATTTAATAAATTATTATCAGTTGTAAATTAAATATGTATGTAATTGGATTATACAAACATTAACTCGAGACGCATCAATTGTTTAGTCAAAAAAGGCTTGATAAAAAAAATAATAATATGAAGTAAAGAGCAGATATTCTATAAAAATCATACACTTTATGCGAATTATAACACAAAGTATAGTCGGTCTCCCAATATCAATACTCCGAATTTTTGAAATTTTGATTCACACGCTCTCTTTCTCTTCTTCGGCAGCTCCATCAAGCATCAGCAGCAGCAGCGTCGTCGTATCCTCGGCCTCCGAAAATTCCGGCAAAGTTTTTCAATAATCCAGAGGCGCGCGCGGCCTCGGGAGGTTTAAAAGGGCAGTCACTGCTACTTCCGCTGCCGCCGCCTACTTCCCACTCCTTTTACGAGCCGATAGCCTTCCCTCTCTCTTTCTCTCCCTTCCTTCTTCGGCTCTCTTTGCTATTAATGAACAATGGCAAACGGAATTTTTACGATGCTGAGGCCAAGACGTAATACGCCCTCTTCCTATACACACGCACGACCTTTCGCGAGCGGAGGAGAAACACACTTTTCCGTATTAACGCGGTCGCGGGGGCAGCTATCGATATGCGGCCTATACGCAAGAAGCTCGCAAAGTTGCTTTCTTTATGCTCCGAACGGGAGAACAACTATATTGCTAGGGGAGGAAGAACACGCGAATGTAGAGCCGAATGAGAAAAGTCCGCTGAGCGCAGTTAACTTTTTACTCGGCAGCTGCGAGCGGCTGCGCCCTTGCCCCCCTCTCTCTCTCTTCTTACCTGCGCGCAACTACGGGCTGTCGACTTCTTATTCGTCTTTCGCTTACTTATGACTATAGGTATAGAGATCGAGGATACAGCGTTCGCTTGCAAGCTACTTTTTTCCACCTCTTGTGTGTACTACTATTCGCTAGCCCGCGCATCACGTTATTATTGTTATTGCAGTCGGCGAAGTTGTATTTTTTTTTCGATTCGATGACGAAGTTCTGGAAAATGCCTCCTGTTGGCGAACGTATACGCTAGGGAAGTTTCCAGTATTCGTTATTCATATTATCGGTAAAATATTAAATTTTTTTTATTTTCTGGTTTTCACAGAGAAAACAAGAAACCTCTTTCCATAACGTCAAAAATTGTCAAAAGTCGAATAAGTATTAACATCGGAAAAATTCTACTTTTGAGAAACGTAGATTTTAATTTTCTAAGTACTACCTTATAAAAAACACCGAGGTAGAATAATCTTGGTGGAACTGGAAATTTAAAAGTTATTGAAAAAACTAAATACAGGTTAAAGGCTCTCAATATGGCACATCAAAATTTAAATGAATACAATTTTAAAAAGTATTATTTTAAAATAAGTAATCTTTCTTTCCGGAAAATAATATCTATAGGAAAATGTTTTAAAAATGATATGTTAAAGTTTCTAAGCGATTTCATAAATAAGAAAAGTTCTTAGTATGTACCATTTTTAAAAAATGTAGAAAATAATAAAAAAAAAATTTCAGATTGCCCTTTACAAGAGATTTTCCGTTACAAGTTTTCGAACCCTTCGTTTCCTCTCAGGCGTCGATACATAAATATTTTTTTCGAAGCCCAATTTTTTGCTGCCATCATTAACTTTCCAAATTATATATTACTTATTTAAAGACTTTTTTAAAACAATGTCAAAAATCTAAGAAAAATCATTTTTAAGCATGTTCTTTTACACGACTGCACTTTTTATCTCTCTATACCTATGTACAAGCCTGTTTATCATCCGCGTAAACGTACCCACGCGGCGGAATACCGCAAATTCATTATTCGGAGTGTGTGCAGGCACCCGCGTGGCAGTTTTAAATTATCAGACCGAAAAAAAGTCGAGCCCATGCGATGTATTGATTTCGATTACGCCGCAAAAGTGCGGCAATTCTCTACTTTGGTTAACGCGTCGTGAAATATTTTATCGAGAGTGCACGATGGAGAGCAAGAGAGGGAGGCGCGTGCACCACTTGATGGATTGCGTGGCATTTCGAATTTTCGGCTATTTTCGCGTTCTGCTTTTTTGACACTGCTTTTATATTTATAGTCCCGCAATATACCGCCGTCGCTTTTAATGTTTCGAAAAAAAGGCAAAAACAAAAACGGAATTTACGCTTAAAATATTTGTTTGATACGCAAAACGTTTGTTTGATGCTTATGGGTCACGAGAGCTTTCGTTAAATTACTCTGAGCGGTAATAAATTAGCAAATTAAAAATTCTTTAGAAAAGTGGAGAACAATGCATACTGTTTGTGACTGTATACGTATCAAATGTTTTTAAAGAAAACAAAAGAATAAGAAATAATTTATTAATTTTTTTTTAGTAATTTTAATAAGAACTTTTATGCTTTACATTTGTTTTGCGTAGTACAAAAAAAGATATTTCATTTAGAGGCTTGTTATTTAAAAAACCCGCTGCCAATAGACACGTTAAACACGTAGCTTCCCCAAAACTAATGTTATAATTGTTTATGCTAATAATTAAACATGCGGATATATTTTCTATAAACTTTGTAGTTCAATAGTTTTAGCACAATAGTTTGTTCACTACCGCAGGCTATCCTAATAATTTATTTTACATTTACTATTGACTTTAATTAATCAACTTACAAAACTCTATAAAAAAATTTCCGCACCTCCCGCGTTTGCGACCAACAACAAAACTCACCGCCGGTTGGCACCCAACCCGGACTGACGATTTTTTAATTAGTATACATATAAGCAGGCTCATTAACGCTCTCGTATCTCTAATTGGACCGCGAGACTGCTACCATTGAACTCTGAACGAGGCGCGGGAAAAAGCCACGCGCTTGCGCAAACGCCCGTACATAGTGTTGTCGTCAGTGAGGTCAAAGTTCTTCTCCCTCTACGCGTATATAGTATGCCGCTGCTGCCGCTGCTCTGGTTTGATTCGCATCATTCAGCATCGCCTTTGGTGTTGTGCCGCCACAGCAGTGGCAGCAAACAGACGGGCTGGCATCTGGTGGAGCGCTAACTAGCTAATTACAGGGAGCAACCGCGCCCCGAGACGAGTGCATGAACCGCGCGTACGCGCTTCTATATATGTATTCAGCGCGTGAGCAACGCACCACGGTGCAGATAGAGACGTATATACGTATACGCGTAGGGAAGTACGCGAGAGTAGGAATCGACCTAATCACAGGCACAAAAGCGCTCAGCTCGGCCTAATAAGTAGGCACTTTGCCGGGCCCTAATTTCCGAGTAGTTCTGTACGCGTGTGTATATGTATGTCGGTGGGCGTGTTAGTGTGTCAGCGATGTGCAAAACAAAAAGGGCAAGTGTCGAGGGGGAAAACGGGTGAAGTGGTCGCACGGAGAGGACCTTGTTTATGCGTATGAGACGAGAGCAAATGACGCGCGGAGGAATCGGGAACGCTGTTCATTTCCAGATTTTTATTTTTCTCTTGTTTTTGTTCCTTTTTTTCAGGAGATCTTGCCGAGCTGTAATAGGAATGCGTGTAGAGGCTGTGAGATGGAACTGAATTGGATCAAGTATCGTGGAGATTTTTTTTTTTTCATTTCGTATGGCTCTCTTTTGTAAGGGCGTGTGTTGAGTCACGTAACGAGTTGTGGTTACAATTCAATGGTGGAGGTAGAATTATCAACAGCCGCCTTTTTTTTAATTCAATGTAAAGGAAAATTTTCCATTTATTATTCCATGGTTTTGGTGTCAATATAAAATAAAATAACGAAGAAAAGAATTTTTCATACAGAAGTAAAAAAAAAATGTTGAATACAATATCGAAACTTACTCATTACTGGTATAATGATACATGACTGAAATACTACGATCTCCTTACCTGAAACACAAAAATATTTTATAATTAATAGCGAACCGAATACAACGCAAAAATAAATTTCTTGTAAAATAAAATTTTCAATTTTCAATAGACAAATATCCGCTACAATTTGCGCAACGTTTTTCAGGGTACATCATATAGCAAAGTCAGCCTCCAGGTCTTTGTAACAAATAACTTTTTCCTCTGAAACATCCCTTTGTCAAAATAAACTACGTTTCCGTTACATCGTGCCGAAAAATCCCCGTCGAGCGACTCACTTTATACAAAAACGCCTTTTGTTTCTCTCTCGAGCCACCACCTAATTCCGTTTTTATTTTTCGAAGTTCCCGTTGAAGCTACATTCGTACATCCCCTCGAGAGAGGTATTCTTTCTCTCCTTTCGAAAAAAAACCTGCAATTTATGTTATCTGCACCGACCAACCCGATTCTCCGTATAAAAAAGTGATGCGCTCGGCCCCTTTTTCAATTCCCAAAAAAAGAGAGAGAATCGAAAGAAAATGACTGATCGCACGAGTGCACCATCAGCTCAGTCTCCCTCACTCTGGCAGTACATCGGTAGAAATATTTCGTCTAATTTACAACTGACCGAACGCTATAGCAGTATCACACACAATACGACGGGTACGGGACTCTATCTCTCTTCGTACATATACGTAACGAAAATAGTGATCTCGCTCTGGCGCGCCTACATACACATATATAGAAAAGCTCGAGGACACAAAAGATCCTTTTGTGCGGCTCTCTGGGCGAATGTTTTACTCCTCGCTGTTTTTTTCGCCTCCTCTGTTTGTTACACACACGCGCGGGAGCAACAAACGTATCGCCTTCCGCGTATTTATTGCGCGCAAGCGCGCATCGGCCTAACGATCCCCGTATACGGTTTTGTTTCTGTTCCCGCGCGCAGGCGCACGCAGTGATTTTCCGGGGCGCGTATACGAATGGTACAAAAAAAGGCAGAGAGAGGACCGGAAAAAACAAAGTGCGGCGGCTGCTGCTTCAAATTCGATGACGTCGCCAAGTCGGCCGATGATGAACCGAGCGAGAGTTATATAGCGACTGCCGCGATCGATATATACTCTCACGGCATTCTTTTCCGGCGCGCTTCAATTACCGCATTCCCCTGCAGCCGCGCGCGCAGAGAATGTCCGAATGCGAGTGAGATCGAGAGAGAGAAAGAACGAGGTCGATCGAGCCCACCGATGATGTGCCTTTTCTCTCTCTTTCTTTTATCGATTCCTCTTTTTTTCGCGTGCGGCTATATCTTTGATGTGTGCTCATATGTGTGATACCTCTTTTATTTTATCCTTTTTCCGGTGCGACCGACCTTTCGGCATCGCGCGTCCTGCCTCGCTCAGCCTATCCCCCGTTATTACGCTCTCCTCTCAATTAGAATGAGAAAATTTCTTCATCGCCGATTCCCCTGAGTACCTATATATGTGTATGTACGAGCGCGAATGTACCCGGGGCGGTGTATAACTCCCCGGTGACGTCTGACAATTTTTAATATCCCCCGGCGTCGACGCTGTTTTTGCCTATATATCTACTGCTCCCTCTCTTTCGCTCAGCCCGCGAGCGTGATAAATGACTCGCGGCCCGGCTATAATGAGGTATTTCCACGGGCCGGATTATTTTATGTATACACGCTCACGCGGTGAATTTACGTCGGATATTTTCTGCGCCGCCCGCCGAATTGTTCCGAAAATGAAAGTGTGTGCGTGTTGTGTTCGGGGCTTGTTGTTGTGGTAGTTGTTGTAGTTGGCGGTCGTGGCGTGGTGGTTATACGGCTGTGCTGCCGCTCGTGGAAACGGAAATCGTTGAAATTTCGGAAACTTGAAATACTTTGAATAATTCGCGGAGGAAGCGCAGAGCTTCGGTACTTCCCGTGTAGTATTCGGATAGTAAAAGGGGCCCAGAGATTGTTGAAGTAAAGATCAATGGATCGATATAATATGTATAATAAGTTGAATTGAAATTAAGGAACTAGACTTGTGTTTAAATTGCTTATGAAAATTTTGTAGAATTGAAGCAATACTCAAGTAAAATTTGCGAAACATAATTATTCCCGTTTGATATAACCGCACATTTCGCATCACAATCTAAATAATTAATAGAATTACAATTTCATGTATAGTAAACATATGTAGATATTGTTATTTTCCATTTAATTATATCAGAATCCCATTTGTAGGTGTCTATGAAAGGATGTGTTTGTCACTATGTACGAGAAGACAGACAGACAACGGACATGGAAAAAGAGATTTACTTTTCAAGCGCATGAATGTCGATATTCCCGGACGGAAAGTACAAACATTCATGTAAAAACATGAAAAAACTGAAAAAACAACCTTAGCGACAAAAGATCCATCAATTCCGTTAGTTAAAAATGTCTTTGTCATGAAGTTTATTACAAAAAATGAAAAAGCCTTTCACGTTAAATTAAAATAAGATATAGTATGAGAATATGCAGCTGGTATTACGAAATTCGATCATGGCTTTGCGGGATGTTTTCTGGTAGCAAAAGACGTAACGTGGGGTACATAGTTTGTTTTCATAGGGGCTGAATCCTGAAATATGGACCATAATATCGAAGATGTACGTTGTATCAGTGAAAATCGATACTTTAGTAACAGTCATAACTTCGCCGCGGCTGACCTTAAAAAACTTTTCCGTGGCAGAGTATCGTCGTGACTGCTATATACGTTTACTTTAGTAGCAAAAAATTAAACTTGGCTTTATGTACGTGTATAATGGTTTAAGTATAAAAACATGCTTTTATTCGGTATTATTTTTTAACTAATTTATTACTTGTTATTTTAACTTGTTTTTAGTGATAGAGGTATACTTTCCTATAATTTTGTTAAATGATAACTTTATAAAGTTTGTATTTTAGAAACCAAAGCACATTAATTTAAATTACACATCGTTACAAAGATTCGTCATTATTTCAAGTGACCTTCTGTTGCACAATTTAAAAATATTTCTCAATATACTACATTCAATTTTTACGAAAATATTTTAATTCTAAATGTTATTCAATTACTGTATAGTGACTTTAACCGCGAAAATGTTCAACGTTAAGAAGCTTAAATTTAGAACACAAAATTGAAAAATAAAAGAGACTTTAGAAAAGACTATTACGATGTAAAAATTCAGCATACACAAAATTTAAAGCGGAATTTTTAAGAACTCATTATGCGCCAACATTTTAATATTTATAATGCTCTCTCTTTATTAACCAACGGACCGGCGACGATGCGGAAAAACCAGAAAAACGCTCCTTTTACGCGAGTTCAATTTCCGCTTTACACGCTTATTACACGTAAAATTAGAGCCGACGTCCTGTATATATCGTACCGCGCGTACGGCTTGATAAGTAATCGCTCGGAAGCGTCGGCCTCGCCCGGCGATAATAACAAAAATACCTGCAATTTTCGGCCGGGCGAAACAGATTTTTATATCTCTCGCGTTGCTCTGGCGTTTTTACATTTCGGCAAAGCTTCCCCACCTTCCCTTTTATCCAATATTAACCCGCGCTTGAAAAAAGCTTCCTCCCACATTGCACGCTTTTTTCCCATCCACGCGCGCGCATTTTCTTTATTTCTCGCTTTTCCTTTGCGTTTCGCAATCACCTAGCGTAGCAGCGACAGAGGCGCAAATTTGCCCCGGAACAAAAACTCCGCGCTGCTTTTGCCCCGTACACGAGAGAGCGAGTAAACGCGCTACGAGATAATAATGAATTGGATTTTCGGACGAGCATTTTTGCAAGGTATAAGGGGAGGTGTACGTACACGCTCGCTTTGTTGAAATTCTTATATTCATTGGAAATGGTCAAGTGTAATATTCTTTAAAAAAATTCTCTTTCGCTGCGGAAAATTGAAACAGCGGTATAATTAAGCGCGATTTGAGTAACGGTGATTCTAATACGGCTAGAAAAAACTTTATGGTGAAAAAAGGGTTATAAATAAAACGATGTATACTTATACTATTTGTAATTTTTTGAAGTGCAATAATATCCGAGAGACAAAAAACAAACGTTCATTATAATATACCGAATACAATATTCTTATTTCATTGGGCAATATTTAATCAAAGTGCATCACAACTCACTCGCCTTCTGCACCTAATTCCGTCCCTAATTCTCGCGCAGCATTCTTCACTTCACCCGATAAATAAAAAAATCCCCCCGGGAATTCGCCATGCGTCGCGCAAATTGCAGTTCGATTGTTCATTTGCAGCAAAATAATTGGTCAGACTACACACTATATACTGACGCACGCTTTTTCCCAGCCTCCGACAAATCATCCCGTTGCCGCCACGGCGCAGCGGTATCTCGACATCGCCTGGGAGAAGCTACAACATCGCGCGACGCCCATCAGACGCACCCTCGGAAAATCCGATCGGACTAATTAAGACTCGCCAAACCAATCAGTCTTTCGCCTCTGCGCTCCCTCACGATATTCTCCCTCGTATCACGCGCGTGTTTGTTGTTCCGTCGGAAAATCGTGGCTCTCTCTCCTTCTCGCGTCGCTCTTCGACAATCAAAAATCAGCCACCTAAACGTATACTGCAGACATCGGGTGTCGAAAAGACAGCCGTACAAGGGGGAGAAGTGAGAGGATAGCGTCACACAGAGAAAAAGAGGAAGAGTGGCGGAGGGAAAATAAGCTCGGTTGGCTTTATGGCCACATACTCACGCACGTGCGTTCGATGATTTTTCACTCCATTGTGAGCGGGAGGCTGGGCCGAGTATATATAGTTCTCTTCTATATTTATCGGGACATTTCACACTAATAGTCCCTCTATACTTCGCTCCTCTTGAAAAAAAAGAACACACACGAGTTTCTCTCCTTTCGCTCGATTTCCCCAGCGCTATTTCGTGATGCAGAGAATCATCATCTCCCTCTCGCTCACAATGGACGGCCAAGCGAGCGCCTTCGCGTCCTTTATTTCCGCGCGAATCGTATATACGGAAGCCATTAACGCTGATCAAAGGCGCGCGGGCGGGGGCAGGCAGGCAGTCGAGCGACTGTGTGCTATAACAAAAGCCATTTCGATTATACTCGTTAAAAGCTCGCGCTGTCGCTCTTGCGCCATTTCCGGTTTATCGGCGCAAGCCGCAGAGAGCTCGGATATGAAACTCTCTCTCTTCATCTGCCTCTAATTAATCGGACTATTTTCATCGAGGGCGAGAGGGCGAGAGAATGGGCACGTGGCACAGTCGCACGTGTCGAGCGGCGCTGGAAAATCGAGGACCGCGCGTGCAAGAACGACGGCGACTCTGACCTTTCGCACGTGCGCTGCCGTGGGTGTGTGCAAAAAAGTCGAGTCTCTGTTGCGAGAGAGACAGAGGAAGCGTTCGAATTTAGATCGAAAAATGCGAGGACGAGCGCTTTGTCGATAAGCGCCGTGGAATTCGCGCACGGATTATAGCGTTTTAATGAAGTTGTCCCCTGAAATAGTCACGCCGGCGTACTCGTTTAGCCAAGTAAATTGGGGAATGCTGGAGCGCGTGTCTGTTTGTGAACTGATAATAATTGAAGAAATCAATCGCGAGGCCGCGGCCGTCGTCGTTGCCGCTTAACGAATTCGCATATAGGATCCCTATATGCGGGATTACGTGTTTGTTGCGCTGAAAGCGTTTAATGAGGCGAGAGATTAAAAAAGATTTATCTGCCATTAATAGAATTCATGCTCGTTTGTATGTTAGTTCGGAGGAATTAAATTACCGTTACCCGGGGATTTTATGGATACTATAGGGAGCGGCTATCGCGTAACTCAATAATGTTCCCTTAAGAGTCAAGATAAGTGATTTTTATGGAAAGTTAAGGCGCTTAAGTGGTGTTACATAATTACTATTGCAATTTAAGTGCTGTTTATTTCTTTTTTTTTATGTATATTAGAAATTTCAAAATTATGTAGCGGTAAACAAAAAATTTTAATTATTTTACGAGTGATTTTCGGAAGTTGTAAATAAAATAGTACATTACGATACATGTGACCTAAGTCGCCAGAGCGCATCGAGGAACCTAATTACGCCGTGCAGAGTGCTCCTTAGGTCACAAGTATCGTATAACATTACAAAACCGCTACTGATTCATTTGTCTTTTTCAAACATAATTTACTTGTTTATTTATTTTTTATTCTAATGTTACGAGTGAGGACTCTCCACGAGTAAGTTCGGTCGCGCATAGTGCAATTCAGCACACGCCGCACGACGCGTAGCAACGCGCCCAAAAAGCAAGTCAGCTCTCGGAAAATCACGGCAACCGCGTGCGACTAATTCCCCTCCTAGATAATAATGAAGAAGATGGGAGAATACATCAGCCGGATATAAAAATCAGGGAACGCAGCCCCGGAAGGGCAGTAGAGAGGCCAAGAAAGACAGAGAACGACCACGTCGATAGACGACCTCCAGAATACGACCAGGAACTGACCAGTCACACACGAGTCCACGAGGCAACGTAACGAGA
>UXGD01001613.1:0-32952 GCA_900474315.1 Torymus auratus
TGTGATATGGAAATGAAGAGGTATCTAAAGTGGGACAAAAGTTTTGTTGTATGTATTCTGAAAATTCATGTTATGCATACTAATTTGTGGAGTAAATCAACAAAATAACAACTTGACTACATAGTTAAGATCATACATAATGCTAATAAATTAATGCCGTTGTCGCCTTAATTCACTATTAATTGTTTATTGTAGATTTTTTACTGCTGTCCCATTACTGGTCTCAAAATTGGCTTTATCCCAGTACTGCTGCCTTTACCTTATTCGATATTTCAAAATGTTTTCCATAGTCTAAACTGAATTTTCAATCTTATTGAAGAGTTATACACTCCACTGTCGAGCAGTAATTACTTAATATCTACTACATAAAATAAATTATAGTATTAATAAAAAATAGAAAAATCTAAAAGATTACCGACAGGTTTAGATGTTAAAAAGAAAAACACGAGACTTAATCGAACCGACTCTGAACGCATGTTAATCTCAGAAGATCCTCGAAGAAGCTCTGCAAGCAAGAAGAACCATACATATTTATGAAAAGTCTCTTAGGACAGAGGCTATCTTCCTTACCATAACGATCAAGCGGCTCGATCATTCCGCTATCTTCACAGTACTGAATTAATAATCCGGACAAGCGAGGCACGGCTAGCCATCGATTTCTTTATTGGAATCAGAGTAATCGCGCCTGCGCTTCGTGCCGCATATTGATGAAGCCGCGAGAGCTCGGGCAATTTCTCGCCGCAGCTCGCCACCCTCGTCCTTCTCGTTTTTACGCTCGAACGCGCCTTGTTTTGTTTTTCTCGCGCGAGAGCAATATTCGACGCGCGATTATACGGTCGCTTTAAAACGTTTACAAACAACGAGAAACAGGCGCGAGCTTGCGCGCTGCAGGACTGTAATAAACAAAAATTGCCAGATAAGCTTTGATGAATACGCAGGAGTCGTAATTTCGTATACTTACTTAACGACTGTCTGCATGCACTAAAAGTTTTACGATTATTGGAGATCGCGTGGGAATGGGAGCGCGAGAGTAAGACGGACCATTTCCGTGGATAACGCAGCCCAATTGCGATAGGTTGTGTCGAAATTAAACTCAATTAGCTCCTTCTCATTAGAGCGACGTCTTGGAAGTATTTCTTCTTTAACCATCATAAATACATGGCTTAATTTTTTACTCTCCTTTGTGCTTATATTGTAAATAATAAAGCTAAGGTTTTTTTAACGTTTTTTACAAAAAACATGTCTTGAGCAAAATTAGAATAAAAAAGTTGTTTTCCACCATTATGATGTTTTTACATGTTTACGTTGTAGATCTAGATAGTATCGAATGCATTAATTACTATTACCATTAGTAGAACATTTTTTGTTTATAAATATGATTAAAATAACTTAATTCTCTTAGTGGTAGGATAGATATCGACGCCCTATAAAAAAAGTATCACAATTCAGTTTCTTACGAAAACAATCAGGTTTCAACGTTTTCAACGAAAACGTTTTTTACGAGGTTGTAACGGAATTTAACACAATTCACGAGGTTGCAACAAAAACTAGCATGTTTCGCGATGTTGCGACAAAAAGTAACATCGTGTTGAGACATGCTAATACGTATTTAGATAATATCAAGTACTTTATGTAATTTTTAAAATAAATAACCAGTTAATAAATGGATTTTGTACTTACAATCATCATTATTATCGCCACATTGAAATGTTGATTTATACTCGGAAATTAGCGCAAACATGAATGATGCTAGTTTCCGACACAGTTTAGGGAAACGTGTTAGCTTTTGCGAAGGAGAGAAGGTGTTATAGTTTTGGTATACAGATTAACTAATGAGTTAACGACGAAATTAAAGAGATATTAGCGAACAATTTTGTAAACATGCTTCTGCGCATGCGCACTGGAAGCAGACAAATGCATAAGTAATAAAAATGGCGATTTTATAAATTTTGTAACAAAACTCTGACTTACTGGAGTAGGTTCGAGGTAATAACTAAGATTAAAATTTCAAAAATTGCAAAAAATATAGAAGGCCCCCACTGGGGCCCCGACTTGATACGACACTACGCGCCAAAGCCACTTAATTAATTTTATTTTTTGCAAATTTGTCTCGGCAAAATACCATTTTTGGCATTTTTAAAAAATTGTTCATTCAATTATATATATTTAATAAAGTAAGACCCAAACAATCAATTTGATATAATATTTTTTTTATTAAAAAATTACTTGAAAAAGAGCATTCAGAAAATTATCCTCATAAACGATATACACTAGTAGAGTCAACTCACGCTAGAGAGAATAAAATGCATACCGAATACTTATCTCACTTGGCCTTTCCTCAGTCCTGACTTTGCCGGGGTTTGCGACTCGACGTGCGCAGTAATTGAATCGGTCTGACCGCGTGCGCGCCATGCTACGTGATGGGCCGTACGGCCGGGACACTGCCCCGCAGGGGCCGGAACACGTGGGTGCATTCGGCCAAGATGATAATCGCGATCACCTGCTGGTGCTGCCGCACATGTCGCCCGCAGGCGGGACTTGGGTATCAACACCCGGCCGGCTAAGGTCGGCCAATCGCGCGGCAATCCGCTAATTGCGTGGCGTCCATTGAGCATCGCGGCGACGATTACGACGCCGGCGCACGCGTGCACTTTCACTTTTGCCGCCGCCCGACACTGCAAGTGCGAGCCGCAATGCGCCGAGTGCGATTTTTTGCGCGTTTTTGCGCTTAAGCGTTCGCGGCCGAGATGCACGCGCATGCAATTACCGGCAAAAAGACGCCGGTCTGCCACATTTTAGCTCGAAATTTTAAACGCAAAACGTCTCTCCGATACGGACGAAATTATACTTCATTTTTAAATAGACTAAAAGAAAGGAATTCTACATTTAATCGCGGAAAAACAATAAGAAACCATACTTTACACAAATGGAATCGAATATCTTTGAAAGTAATGTTTTATTAAAATATAAAATGAAAGCTCAAGTTTGAGCGAAATTTTGTACTCTCGAAAATGCTTGACTTTGAGCGCTACTGTAGCCGCGAGAATGTCGATAATAATATAAAATTGGACGTGGTAGTCGGGGCCTTTGGTAACATTAGCTTTTCGTTTAATATCTTTATACGGCGAGCGCGAGACTCGAAGCGCTCTTCCAGAAGGCTAACCACGGAGACTAAAGAATCTGCCAACGAGGTCGAGTCTGCAGGTGACCATCTTTAAAATTCCACGAGATTGCACTTCATTCACGCTTCGTTTGACATCGAAAGCTCCGGCGATGCCGGCCGCGCCATCTTGATGTCTCGCTCGTCTCGCTTCTCTCTTCTTCGCACTCTGTCTCTCTCTCTCGCTCTCTCTCGCTCTCTTTCTCCGGTTGCGGCGATGACTTTGTAGTCGTTCTATCTCGCGCACCAGCGCTTCCTTTGACGATGCGCCCGCCCGAAATCTCGTTGGAAAAGCTGCTGCCTTCGCGGCTTTTCGTCAGCGAGTCACGCGCACGTGAAGGTGCGACCTCCCCGGCGCTTGTATTAACGCTTCGGAGACGTTCTCGCTCTTGTGGATGTAATATGCTTTCCCCGCCATCTTTCTCACCTTTAGATTCTCATGTTGGATGAAGCTTATATTTTAACACCATCTATAATTAGAAATATTATTTAATTTTACTTATTTCATTATATTAAATTCAAATACGCTTCAGTCATTAGCGGTGAGATTATCGTCACGTTCCCATGAGAAGTGCGATGAGAAAAGTCGACAATCCGATTTCGTGGAAAACCTTAAATCGCATAACTTTGTCGACCCTTCGGCAAGTTCTAACAGAAATTGAATTAAAGTGTGGTTGAGACTGTCCTAGACGAGAGCGAAGGACGATGAAAAGCTTAATAAGGATAATCGACAGCCGATTGGATTAATTAATCGTGTACAACCAAGATATACATGTCTAAATGCGACGATGCGATTAAAGCTGCGGGGTTATTGCTTAAGGCAACGTAATGTTTCACAGCTTTTTTTTATATTTCCAATAAAAAGGGACTTTATTTTTTATATACTCTTTAAATTCACTTTAATTACATGCGTAGTACATGCAATAAAAGTATGGAATATTAAAAAAAAAGATGTTAATGCATCCATTAATGTTATGATTTTTAAATTAAATGAGAAATACATTTTTATAGTATTTATTTTTTACTTTTTAAATGTAAAATAGTAAAGGTTTGTTAAAAATTTAAAATATATTAGGTACTAAATATATTTTATAAAATTATATTTTACACTCAATCGTTGTTGCCTGAATTCTCCATGTACCGTTAGAAATGATAAGTCATAGTCAATGCTTTCTATCAATTTTGCACAACAATCTTTTCCAAACAGGAAAGTTACATTTCCTCAACAAACAATCTCGCTAAAAAAATGACTAGCTTTCTCAATTTCATCCCCGTCTAAGTCCCCCGCTCGTAATCTTTAAAAACGACAGTTCGTTTATCAACTTGACAGTTCTCCAAATGAAATTACAAAATTTAATACGGCCATGGAGATTCCCCTTTCGTACATGCGCACCGTGCAAAATCTCGCAATCTTCTAAGATGAATGTGCATCGATCCTTTAGAAAAACACGAAAAATAATGCGAAAGAGCGAGCGCGCGGGAACGGAGAAAAAAGCTATAGCTATCCAGAGGACTGAGTCGAGGTTGAGTTTCCTCCTGTCCCCCAGAGCCGAAAATTGCAGGTCTAGGGCTCATTCACGGTGGGAAAACACTCGATGATCGATGGCGTCGTTGAGAGAGCTGCCTTCAGAGGATAGGAAAGGCGGGGTGCTGTTCAGGAACGAAGGTTATTTAGCGCTCTCGCTTCTCCGATAGTTCGAAAATGCAGAGGACCTCGTCGCGCGCGCGTTGACGGTTTTAATCTCCGGTCCGATATCGAGGCGTTTTCGTCTCTCCCTCGCGCGCCTTGCCTCCCCCGCCCCCTTTACGTATAGGCACATGCACACAGAGTCGAGCCTGTTCAATCTATACTTATGTATACAAATACGCAAATGCAGATATCACTGTGTATACGCGCGGGCGCCGGCTGCTCTCGTCCTGGAAATCGCTGATTGCCAAAGGCACCCAGTCAGGAAAATTACCGCGGATAGAAATTGCCGGCGATACGCGCCCCTCGCACTGTCTACATCGCGGGGATACAGATAGAGGGAGAGAAAAAGAGAGAGGGAGGGGGTGGAAAGAGAACGGAGAAGAGGGCACACACAGAGACTCGCTCTATCTACCTGTCCGTCGATTGCGAACGGGAATTACGAAGCTCCCGCTTCTATATCTCCTCTTTTCTCTCTTTCTCCCCGCCTCCTCTCTTCTCTCGCTCGTTCTCTCTCATTCGTCATTATCTTTCCTGGCCTCTCCTCCTTTCTCTCTCTCTCTCGCTCTATCTTTTATTCTTGTCCTTTATTTTTTATTTTCATCCCCTCGGCGGCATGAGTACCGTCGCCCGAGTGCTTTATTTCACGCCTTCGATGCGGAAAATATCTCGGCGCGCAGCCCCGTTATATTTTCGATGTAAAAATTAGGCTCGGCTATGCGCCGTATGAAATTCTGCTCTGTGTGATTCAATGCTTTCTTTGTTGTTGATTTTCTCGTTATTAAGAGGGATGATGAAAAGCCAGCGCTTCAAGAAAGTAATATAAGAAAATGTTGCATGCACTGTCATTTCTGTATGCAAGTTTTTTTTTACAAAGCCATTGTAGAAGATATTTTTTACTTACAGAATGAATCATTATTTTTCTTTTAAAAAAGTGAACTCAATGTAAGGCCGATTCCATATTGACTTGAATGGCCCAGCTATGCTCATGTACCTTATTACTTTGACATTGTAATATGTTGTTTTTTTATTATCAAAATGATTGTCAAATATCAATTGTCAATATCAATATATTTTCAAAATATCAAAATGTTTTTGTATTATAAAAAAATCTTTTACTTTTCAAATGCACCAAAATTACACCTGCTATGAACTTACTCCATTATGTCTTGCAACATAATACTGTAAATTATATACTCAAGCCCCACTGCGATATATTATGCTAAAAGCCAGTGTGAAAATGGGTTGTTTCTATCTAAGTTCACATTACTCGTAAAATAATTTAATAATCGTGAACCTTAATACGTTCATGAGTAAAATTAGAAAATAAATTAGCACGACACTTTGCCCTTTAAAAAATGTAAAGAGGCAAGTAATGCTCAAATTAATCTATTTTATTTGCAGTGCATGCACAAGTAATTAAAGAAGTTAAACGAGTTCGCTAACCATCGAAATAGCCATGAAATATCTTCAGCATTCAATGGACGTTTCTTCTCTTCTTTCTCTCTTTTCTCTCTCTGTAACTCTCGTCATTTGAGCTCCAGAATGGCGAACCGTTACGAGCAATTGCTCAGCGCCATTCTGCCCCATTGCTCGATCTGACCCGAACTTCCGTCTAAATGCTTTTTTCCCCTTTCCTTCGTCGTTCATATTAACAGTTAGACGATAATACATGTGAATGTTTTGCATCCAACGAAAATTCTTTCTTTGATACTTTGTAAAAATATTATACACATATTAACTTATTATTTCAACCATTATGTAATGTTTTGGTACTAAGAGTAACTAGCAAAACTTTTTGCGAAAGGGGATTTTAGTTTAAACATATTCAATAAAATAACAAATTTCACTGCATTTTCGGATTAAACAGTTCTTCTAAGTTTATGGCAAAATGATGTATGATTTTTGTCGAAATCGTAGATATCTTTCTCTTCGATAACGAAAATATAATCAGAAGCGATAAGAAAAAGGACGTTGACAAGAGCAAGAGTCGTACAATGTAAATGTTAAGGAGTAAGATTTGACTGCTGTCGCCGCCTACTCGAGAGCAGAGAATAAATATTAACGCTGAAAGTATTGCTGGAAGCAAAACGCCAAGGTAGAATATAAGAAATAAGAGTGATACATATATATGTATAAGGAAAGACGAAAGGCGTAGGAAAAAATACAGAGGGGTGGCAAGGGGGGAAGGGGGTGGACGGGCAGTGAGGCCGAGAGTCGTTTTCTTGCGTATATAATCGAGTACTCACAGAAACTCGCACTGCCGCTGCAGACCTCCTAACGAGCTCTTTTCTTCCCTTCGTATTTATTTCGGTTCTTTATCTAACTAACTTCTCGAGACGTTTGCTGTCGCCTTGCTCCCTCTCTTTCACCCACGATTCCGCTCGCTAAATCACCGATCGTCTATTCTGCGTCTCTTTCCACTTTCCATCCTCTTCTCTCGTTCTCTCTCCTTTTCTCTTTCTTTCGTTTTCTCCACTTTCCTCTTTCACTCACTTTTCAGCAAAATTGACAGACTCCCTTTCTCGCTAGCCCCCTTATCTCACGAGCAAAATTTTCCCCTCTCCCTTATTCTTGAAATCCAAGGATGTGCATAGTACGGACAAAAATGTCGTTGGCAACATGTTGATGCCTAATAAACTGTCCAGACTTGGTTTCTCAAAATATATTTTTTCTTTAATAAGAAAACATTCGAATTAGTTTTTATTTTTGATGTTAATTTCAAGAAAAAGTATAACTGTATAATTTTGTTCTACTTGGGTTTTGATATACAATCTATTTGTTTGTATTAGTTTATATTTTAACTTATATAGGTAAGATTTCATTTGTCAAAAATAATGTACCTCAATAAGCCAGGTATTGGATAGCTAAGAACCAAATAAATATTTACCCAAAATAAAGATTGTACTATATTGTGTGGCGTAAAGGTTATCACTCTGGGAGTTTCTACTTGTAGCAATAGGTATAATTATTTTATATCTACCTAATAATTCGCACTTTACGTTCATCTTTTACTCTCCACTCATATTGTGCCGGGTGAAATTTTTTAAAACATTTTACAAAAGTGTTAAAAATATTAGTATATTTTTAAAAATTTTCATGTTAATAAATATTAAAACAACTTTATAAATTATTGAGTTTCAACAATTTAGCATAATAAAAGATAAAAGCAGCGGGCATTTCACAATTAATGGAAGAATACGTGAAAATGATCTGAAATCCGGGATTTTTCATTATTGACAATTCAATAATACGAAATGAAATCCCTTTGAAGTCTGATCGGGCTGTGGAAATCCCGCGAGGTCCCAATCGAATCGAGTCCAAACAAGCCGCTAATACTCATTCCGGCCGTTCGTTTGGTGGGCCGCACCTTAATCCGCTCCGCTCTAATCCTGCGGATTTTCTTCTCCTGTTATTATAAATGAAACGCGTTCCTCTCTACATCCGCGCCAGGGCGCACGTGCTGCTCCGCTCTTCTCTTCTTTCCTGCGAATCCTGCGACGCCACCCCTCCGCGCGCGCGCGTACGTGTGATCCCGCACACGCACATAAATCGCGCGCGGGCGCGTCAAGTAAAAGGGAGCGCGACGCCGGAAAAAATGGCGCAGCCGTCGACACACGCGCGCTCCGCGAGCTCCGATGGCGCAGGGGGCGGCTGTGGCGCTGCGCGGAGGGAGGCGAAACGTCAGGGGGTGGCGAAGGCGACGGCGACGAGACGCACGAATAAAAGTGCCCCGTTTCGAGCGCGAGAAGGGGGAGGAGGCGGCATATACGTATATCTATAGACGGGTCCATGTACCGCCGCGAGAGTAGAAGAGCGAACTCTCCGTGATCTGATCAATAAGCCCCGGAGCGCTTCTATGAAATTACACTTTCGCATTTTTCATCTCGTAATGCGGCAGGCCCTGCTAACATGCCGCGCTGTCTAATTTCTTTTTGTCCTTGTTTTCCACGACGCCGATGACGGTGATACTGTTGCTGAGGAGAAACCAAAGTTTAGGGTACGTACTCGTCTATCTCAAAGATCGCAAAGTGCTGATTGGAGTTTGGCTCCGGATGGTTCGAGGGGATCTCGGATAAATCAGCCATTATAATGTTTTCTGCTTGTAATACTGAGATTCTATACGCAACCAGAATCTTCATTTTTTATTTGAAATAATACTCGCAGAATCTAGCACAACCGTAAGGAGCAAAGAATAATAGTATCCATTATCGAGTCCCAAAGCTGTTTTATTTATAAATTTAATACTCTGGACAGAAATTAACATTTCTAAAAATAAAATATCATCTCCATAAATTTGCATTTTCATAAAAATAACAGTTTTATAGTATATAATACGGCATTCTATCTGTCTCTCTCTTTTTCACATACACATACATACACGAATGCCCACCCATGATTCCATAAACCTTCAAGCACACAATTTTGCAGTAGTGACCTGCACCGGTAAATAAGACGAAAACAAAGCATAACATAAATGCTTTGCTTTCTCATACACATGTATCATAACCAATTAACGGAATAGCAAACTTCAACAGCCTTGCAGTAGATTTCGCTTAATAGACCATTTCTTTTATGTACAGTCTGCAGTTTGAATTGTTTTTGCGAAAAGTGAGGGAGATGCGGTTCACGTAGGAAATGATTCGCAGACGCGGGTGAGTGCAAAGAGTATCAGGAGGCCCGCAGAGGTAGACAAAGAGAGAAAGAGAGGGAGCTTTCGAAAGCCCGCAGTACGTATAGAGCTTTGTGGAGAAGCCTCTGCCGCCCCGCATGTTGGTTCAGAAATGGTTTCAGGGGATTTGGGAGAAGCGGCATTATAGGAATTGGATTTAAAAGCACTACTCCTCGTGGCAGAAGTACAGGCGCGCTTTAAAAAACTGAATTATAGAAAACGCGCGCGTGCGTCAGGGAAAATACGACGCTTTTGGCTTGACCGTCTGTCAGTATCCATCGACGTATACACTACACCTCAAATACAGAATATTGCAGATTTCACTTTAACTCGTAGCTGACTTTTTATTTGATATACTGTTGAATGAAATAGAAACAAAACGTTAGCATTAAAAGAGATAGCATGTTTGTTTTGAATCTCTGATCCGTGCCTATATGTTGATTATCGAATATTAAATTGTGAAAATTATATTCTATGTGACTGAAAAATAGCTAATTTATCAGGAGGTAGTCATTTTATCCGAGAACAATCTTCGCCTTACGATAATCTATTTCCAAAGATTTCACTATAAGATAACTTTATCAAATGAAAACATGTGCTAAAATATATTAACATTAGTCAAGAAAACAAAGTGGATGAAAATTAATAAATTGTCAAAATGAAAGTATGAATATATTTATTATTTTAAAAAGAATGATTATGGTTTTCATGCAGAATGGTAGAAGTATGAATAGCTAGTACAAAAGATATTCTTAAACCAAAGAAGGAATAAATAAATAAAATGCAAGCCTGAACTAGTAGCTTCACTAGCACGAAATAATGAATTTGATTGATTAGCCACTTGTCTGCAGGGTGTACGCCTGGCTGATGTGCTGCACGCTCGGCTTTCCGCGTCGCTGCAACCGACAAGACGCGGACGCGCACTTTCATGATCCTGCATATCCCGAAGAGTGGCAGAGGAGAGCTAGTACCCCGAGTTCGTTCCGAGAACCCTCCAATTTGTCGGTGCGCCTCTCTTTTCGTTAACTCTCGAGGCTGCGCGCAGCAGCCCACTAGGCCCGCGCGCATAGGCGCACTCATTTGTTTAGCACTTGAAAAATTCGCATGAAATTTCACTTTTAAAGGGCCACTCCTGCTGTCGATTGCTCGGGGGAGCGAAGCTGCGTGCTGGCGCATCGGATCGCCGAGCAAGTGCAAAATATCCGGCTATACACCGCATCGAGAGCCTATACACCGCGATGAGCTGCACGCGCAAAATCCCTTCGATGCTCTACGCAAAACGAAACGCAATTAAAATCTATTCTCTCGTCGATGACTCCTGCACTCGAACTGCAAGAGTGCGGTTCAGTAAATAGACCGCTGAATTCCCAGATGTGAAATCGTATTTCTTTTTACGCGCTATACTGTAATTAGTTTTTATTGCATATTGGAGGAGCAATAAATACTGCAGGAATAAAAATTTAACTGTAAAGCACATATAGGATATCTTGAGTGTTATTTTATTTATTGTTTCAATAAAGTTTTACAGTATAATACTTCTTCTATAAGAATATCTCTGAAATTCATAAACGAATTCTTTTACCCAAAGAACACATATAATAAATAACATACAAACTCTACATCTCCGCCAAATTTTAAAGAAATTAAAACAATTTTTCTCTAGTTATCATGCGACAAAAAAATGACTTTATAAAATAGGAAAATTTTGAATATCAATAAGTAATCGTACGATCTTGATGAAAATTCACGCAGACATAATATCTATATTACATAAAAAATTGTCTACAAATCTGGAGCTGATTCATCGATCCGTTCTCGAGAAATTACGATTTGAAAAAAAAGTTTAAAAAATTTTAACCCCAAATATCTCAGAAATTTATGGACCAATCATTTTGCCCAAAGAACTCGACCGAGGATATCGAAAATCTACCTCCACAAGGAATTTTGAAGAGATTAAGACAATTTTTCTCCCGTAATCGTTGGACATACAAAACTCATTTTTTCATTTTTCAGGTTTTACGTTTTTGTTAATAACAAATGAACCGTGATAGCTGGAAAATTATTTTTTGTTTAGAAAATATAGGTGTTTTAATTCTCTTTCGAATCCCATCCGATTCAAATACATAGAGCTGTTCTCGATAAATTACGATTTGAAAAAAAGTGAAAAAATTTTAACCTCAAATATCTCTGAATTTTATGGATTAATCCTTTTGCCCAAAGAACTGTCTCGATTGGTATATAAAATCTACCCCTACAAAGAATTTCAAAGCGATTACGCCAATTGTACTCTAGTTATGCAACGACAAAAAAATCATTTTTTTTTTATAAATTATTGTTTTTCTCCAAAAATAATGAATAAAAAAACATAAAAATTGATCAAGTTATAGTAATCACTATTCTTTAAAACCAAAAAAATATTCATGTCAATATCTTTTTTGAATTTCGAAATATAACCTATTTACAAAAAATTACGTTTTCATCAATAACTTATGACGAAATAGAGCTATCGCCTTTTTTAAATTGTAAAGAATTTTATTCTACATACAGAGAGATCATAATATATAAAAAAAATTCATTCTAAATATTAAAAAAATTGAAAATAAAAATGATAAAAATTAAAAAATCGCTATAAGAAAGAAAAAATTGAATTTTACCAAATAGAATATTGACCCCAACTGTGGAAGCAAAATCTAAAAAAATGATCACTCTCGTTAAAATCGGTCGAGTAGATCATGAGATATCAGCGTATACGGACATAGGCACACACACGTCCATACGGACATTTTCTAAAAATAGTGTATTTTGATTCCAAATTTTCTAAACAACGTTCCTAACACATTTTCTCAAAAACTTTTGTGTTACTATCACAAAGCTTCCTCTATGAGGAAACAAAAATTGCATATCAACTCATGAAAATACAAAGTATGTCATATTTCATAATATGGAAAATATAGGTTTTTTTTAATGTTTCGAATTTTTACAAGCTCGTTTTTTTTCTAATAATGGGTTGTATCGATTTTATTTTATTTATATATCTTGTACTACCGTTCTCTAAACACTTCGCTGAGTAACAACTGACGTTAATCTTGGCTCTTGAAGTAAATCACAATTATCCCAATCTACGAAACAAGTCAGTAATTACAGATACTTCAAGTGAAGTGGGAGAGGGATAAGGACACGTCCAGTGACGAAAAAGAGGGAAATTCAAATTATTGCGTTTTTTTGTCTCCCTTATAGCTGACAAAGACGGAAAAAGACTGTACTAAAGACGATAAAATAAACTGCCTTTATCGTTCCACCGGTTTATGGCGGCCTAGTTAACCGAAGTCTGCGACTAATTACTTGATTACGTAATTGCCGCCCTCTAGGCAGTCGCCCTTGCTCTTACCGCTCGACGTCCTCTCCTTGTGGCAAACCCTCACCGTCGCCGATTACTTAATTCTTTCCGTTCTCGACCGAAGGATTAAATCGTTTTGTGACTTCTCTTATTCTCCTAAATGTTTTATCGCACGACGCCGATCTCAAGCAGACATTTGACATTTATTCCTCAAATCTTTTACATTGTAGTAAAAGAAATGAATGTCTAGTGTATTGTATTCTAGCATAATGATATTTATCACATTTCTTTAACAAATTGTTTATTTTATTCTACTAATTAATTTAACAAAAAATTAATTCTGCAGTGAATTCATTTGTTAACAAACAAATGCCAATTGGTATTGCAATTTTATTTTTTTAACGCTTTTATTAGACCTTTGAATGGGGAGACTGGTCTTAGAAAAAATGATTGAAGTTATTTAAACATTTCATTCAGATTTAAGCTTATGACAAAAAGCTTGATAGGGAAAATCGGTTTCCGTATATAAATTTTAAGTACGAATATACAAAATAATGCATTACAATGTTACAATTAAATCATTGTTTTAAAAATTGACACCAAAAATAGATCAAAAACATTATACCTTTATATTAGTCGCCACCTCCTACTGAGAAAATTCATGTGACATCTCACCTGAAAATGCTACAATTTAGTTTTAAAATTGCCTCTTTTACCTTCTGTGCAGTTATGAAGGTCTTATTTCTTTTACAATTCTTTCCAAATTTGCATATACACATAGAGAGAGATACTTCTAAATAATAAACAATCCACTACTTTATTCTTTACAAAGCGTATAACATTTTCGTACGCGATAATGGGTCGAACCTATTTTCTGTGACGTATTTTTGTAGAAAATCTAAAACTCAATATAAACCATAAAAATCAATATGATTCTAATATATTCAAATAATCTAAATCTTAGTTTATGTCATTTTGTATATGTGTTAAAAGGAGTTTCTCTATTTTGGAAAAAAAATTCTTTTTGAAAAGTTAATTTTACTTATTTTATTTTACCAATTTACTTTTTCTCATAATCAGTTGGTGCAACTGATACAAAACTGATGAATAAATTATTTTTTCTTCGTTTACACTGTACAATTTATTCGATGGTTTATTCGATACAACGCTCGTGAGAAATATTTTTCCGTGTAATGCTTCGTTTCTAACCACAAGTAAAACATAAAAAGTGCATAATTTCACCACTAAAACTTTCACAAAAAGTCAGGCTTCAATCTAAAAAATTTTTTAAGGCTAGATTTTTCTATTTCAAAGATCAGAAGTGTTTAAAAAATTCAATGTCTAGTATAATAATAATGATAAGGATATTGTATCCTCTGATATAGAATTCGACTGAAGAATTTATCGGTAGTAAACAAGACCGCGTCAATCAGGTGGAAATCAATGCGCAGCAAATCTTGTTATGCAGTGTCCGCACGCCAAGCGTCATTGAATAATTCAAGCCTCCCACCAACTCGTTGAAATTTCATATCGGCTGGCCCGTCGCACTCGACGCGTTATTTGCTTGGCCGTATAATTTTTGGGGTTTTCCGGCTTCCTGGCGGAAAACAAGGCCGAAATTGGGGCTCGTGCGCCTTTCGAAGAGATGTATTTATACGTAACCAAGTTTATGGGGAGCCACGACATCGTGTACATAGGTGCAAGTACTCGCGTGCATGTATGTGAGTGGGCGCGCGTGGGGTGCCCTATCTGACGTCGCTCATGGAGCTCGTTAGCGTTGCCCCTGGCAACTCCCTCGCTTCAGCGACATGCGCCACCCCCCGTCGGCGCTCCCTCTCTCTCTCTCTCTCCCGCGCTCTCCCTCTTTCTCTCTCTCTATCGCGCGCGCGACCCTTAGCCATCGTGTCCTGGCGGCCTCCCTTCGCCCCCACCCTCAGGCTTGTCGGGCCCTCTCTCTCGCCCCGTCTTCTTTGCCGCCAGAGAGCGAGCTCTGCCAAAGTGGAAATAAAGATAGCGTTAGGGCGCGCATGCGTTCGACCCTCCAGGCTTTATCGGAGTAGTCCTCTGTCTTTCCTTCCTTCTCTCTCTCTCTCGCTCTCTCTCTCTCTCTCGTTTCTTTTATCTTTTTCATACGCCGTATGTCACGTGTGTGCTGCTTCTGTGACGGTGGCGGACCCTCATTTTACATCTCTCTCACTCTCTCTTCGTCTCGCCCTAACGCGAAAGTACCTATCCTGCGGAGTGACGAGAACTCGAGTAAGAGAGGCTTTTTCTTTCACTTTTTAAATCACATGCTGCGCCTCTATGAAAATTTTAAAAGGGTTGGGCGATACGTTGTTCAATATTAGATTATCTTCATCAAACCGACGGCAGGCGCTCTATAATAATGCACTCCATAAATAAATTATGTCTTCATTTATGAAGAAAAGAATATTTTTCTAAGAATTTATTGATTTACATGGGGACCAAACTTAAATTTTGATTTCACCTTGTTAATCATTTACCTACATTGAAAGTCTTTAAATTAATTGGTAATTATAATGTATTACTTATAATATACTATACAAGTATAACAATATATTGTACAGCTGTTACGAAGAGCCCGGCCTCCCGCCTGGGAGACCCGAGTTCGATTCCCGACCGACTCTTTTTGGGATGAAAACATTGGTGTTCAGCCTCAAGGCGGAGAAGGGTATGGGTTTTATCTCGGCATGAGTATATAGAGATTTCCCGACAACACAGGCGACGCACGCGTACGCGCAAACTCTGGGCGAATGCAGGAATATATTGCAGGATCAAACGCACCCAAGGTGGTGGTGACGTCCCATAAAATCCTGCATAATGGTATGAATGAGAGATACAAAATACGGGTATGAATGAGAAATCACAAAAAGATATACAACTGTTATTACGAGTAAGAACTCACAAATCAAGTAGAGGAGGAGTTCATATAAAAACGGTACGGCCTGACTCGACGCGGAATCGAACCCTGGACCTTCCGTTTTGGCGACGGTGCCTTTTCCTCCGAGCTACCGATGCCTATGCCCGTCTTCTTTAGAATCGTCCTCATATTGCTGGATGCAACCACATCTCAGCCGCCATGTCAGCATTCTACACGTGTCAATATAAAATATAATAGAGCCAGTTTAAAAATTCGATTTAGATTTATTTAGTTCTAAATAACAAGGTATCTTCTAAAAACGTTTTCAAAACAATTATGTATGTGTATGGATTGAAATGGTGTCTTGTGAAGTTGTTCAAGATATAACATTAATATATTAAAGCGCATTAGTTAAAATTGTAGCAAGATTTCCACGTATCCACGTATTTCACAAATGAACGGAAAAAAAATGAAACTGGCTGTCTGTGACGTGTAGTCAAGCGTAGGCACGCAATAAATCGAGCAAAGGGAGGCCGTGTCGCAATAAAAAATTTCGAATCAAGTTTGTGTATCCAGGAGATTCCTTTCATTTTACGTATAGTTGCACTTGCAGGGGAGAGAGAGGGAGAGGGGGAGGGAGAGAAGTATGGCGAAGGTGCGCGAGGGGCTTCGGAATTAATAACAAAGTAATACTTTATTGCGCTCAAAGATAAGAACGGTGATATTAATAATGATATTCGTTGTTCCGTGCCGAGGGGATTTCATTAAAAAGCACATAGGGAGAAAAGGAAAGGAAGAATGAATGAAGGAGAAAAACGAAAGCTAGCGAGCCCAAGAGCGAGAGAGAACGAGATAGAAAGAGAAAGATGAAGAATGGGATTCGCAGCGTAAGCTCGCGAACCAGATCCGCTTAGAGGATGTAATTAAAATCGGAAAAATGTGTTTAATGAATATTCACTTGTACTCCAATCTGGAAATATTAAAGGTTGATTGCTAGACCCCGTGCGTATGTATACACAGCAAGCTGAGACAGAAGAGCTGAAATTAAGAACAAGCCTTGACGATGATGCGCAGAATTTATGAAATTCGGCTATATGTAATTTGATATGAGAGAGAGAAAGAGAGAGAGACTAGGGGGCTTCTTTTCAGTCAGCATAAATCTCTACGCCAGATTCTAATGCTATAATTCCGCGCTGTCGACTCACTTCCACAGTGGTTTTGCAGACGATTCCCTCTTGCTTGATTCGATGCTTTAATAACAGTATTTAATTCTCTTTTTCGAACAATTTAATTTGTATTATTTCTTTTAAAAACAATACTTTATAAATATTTCATGAAAAATACTAAACTATTTCATAGATATTATTTAACAAAGTATTATATATAAATTGATTATAATTTATTACGTAATAATATTTTACTCTTTCAGAGTGACTATAAAGTAATAGAAATATAAAAATATGCACAAATATAGAATACAAAAGCAGCTGTTCTAAGTTTCCTCGAATTATTTTAGACATTTTCAAAGATTTTTGTATGATATTGTTTGCCAACCAAGATATAAATATGCTGCAAATTCCAAATGACTTTAATTTTGTGCTCTTTCATAACCATTCAGTGACATGCAGTTTTATGAGCATTAATCATTTTTATACAGAAAAGATTATATTTAATTAAAAATTAAAGTTGCATGAGATTGCGTAATGTCAAAAGATTGTGCGGAGAAAATAATTTAAATGTGATACTATCAATGTATAGATGATCCCACGAAAAATCCGGCGAAGTGAAACTCTGTAGGGGAGAGTGAAAAGAAAGTAATAATTTCAGTTTAGCAGCAAGCTTGCAAGTTACTCTCGGTCGATTTCTAAGGTAACCGCGCGCATGCATCTTGGAGCAAAAGTTAAAAAGTTAAGTATCAGACGAGGCGGCCGAGGTATTTGAAAACTGCAGCGTAAACAAAATTGCCGCTCCGTGATATAGCTATAGTCGGTTGATCTCCATTCTTTTTTTCCTCCTCCTCCGCCTCCTCTCTCTACTCTGACTTGAGCAGAGGGGTGAAAGAAGTTTCCACTTGGTGTGCTTCGAGAAGCCACTAATGGCGAGACGTCAAAAACCAGGCGCGAACCAATCCATTTTCCCGAACGCGCAAATGTGCCACGCAGCGGTGGCGGCTTATACGTGTGCTCTGGGAGGTGTGGGACGGCTGGAAATGATGAGAAAGCTCCTTTCTGCTAGAAATATCCGCACCCCTCCGCTCCCTGCTCCATCCATCTTAATATTATTATTTCATTCCGCGGGCCGCAGCCGCCACCGGCGCTACTGCCACGCCGGAGATCCTCTCTCCTCTACCTAATCGTGCGAGTGCGTCAAACCTCCGTTCTTTTCATAGCGAAAACCGCCCGCTCGCTTTCTCTCCCGCCCCTTGGCAGTGCCCACCCTCCTCGGCTCCGGTATTGCCGGGCTCGCTCTCTCGGCTTTTTTCCTTTCTCTCTTTATGTCCCGCCGTCCTTCTTTTTCCCCGCGCGCGCGCACGCACACGCTCGTTCTCTACACCCCCGTCATGGCGGGCCACACCACCATCATTTACGGATCAATAGAGTATGGAAGATAAACGCATCGCGCGGAAAGTGCCATGCCACGGGAGAGACAGAGAAAGAGATTCGCCGAGTAGCCATTTTCCTTGCTTCCCTTTCCCCTCGACAAACTTTATCTTTGCTTTATTGCTTGCTTTAACACATATTCAACAATATTAGCAGTACAGCGTTGCCGTGCTTTACAGCTTTATCCAGTTAGGTAAATACCCGCTAAAGTTTCAACTCGATACCGCACGATAATAAATTGAGACAGATTTACACTGGTACTTTCAAACTAATAAGGCTAATGAAACTTGCGCAACCAAGAGTATTTAATGCAGAAACTTCATTTTCAACAAACATCATTAAGAATATCTTTTTAATGTTAAAATAATTCCATTTTATTCAAAATGCAATATTGATAATGTCTTAACTGAAGTGATATATTCGCGTTGATATTTACAATGGAAATGGGGGTTCAACTTTTTTTTTGTTTTTTACTATCGCGTTTATTTTCATGTTCTCTATGGCTTCGAAAAAAGTGCCCCGACAACAATATAAATAAAGACTGAAATGCAGAAGGGAAGAACGACGAAGCGCGGGGAAAAAATTGACAGCGCAATGTAGGCGCGGAGTCGTCGATGATGCAAAAAAAGTCCCCGCATAATGTCGTTTTTTCGTGCCGCACTCGCGGTTCCCCCTTCACCTCTTCCCCAGCCTCTCTCTCCTCCGGGCCGATAAGAGCGAAAAGCTCGCGGGGGGCCCTCGAGATGGAGGAAATCGTTAGTCGCGACATGCAAATTCGTTGGAAAGTTGAAGCCACCCTCGCTCTGCCTCCCCGCTGCAGAGGGAGAGAGAGAGAAAACGCGAGAAAGAGAAAAACAGGACGCCGTATACACAGAGGCGCGCGTGTACGCGTGCGCATAAAAGAGGGCTCGACAGCGAGCGTGCGATGTTTTCTGCGCGCGGCCGCGATTTATGCGCCCGAAATCGCGGGCGGCTCTGCTCTCTCTGCACACGACGTCCCTGGAAATGAAGCATCCAGCCCGGGGAGAGGAAGACGAGAGCGAAGGGAAAAAGCCAGAGGGAGTGAGAGGATGAGAGAGAGAGAGAGAGTATAGTGCATCGAGTTCGGGGAAGAAAATAACGAGAGGAAGAGAGGTGTAAAGCCGGGGTGGCAGGAGCGAGCGCGGGAAAAGGGGGCAGGCCGCCGGCGAATGGAAAAAGAGGAGAGGCAGGATGATTTTCTACGTGAGACGATTTTGCATGGCCTCGTTTGCCTTGAGAAAATAATGGAGCCGAGCTTCGATGGGTATCGTTTCTTTTCTCCGAGCGCGAGCGCGCCCGAGTCAAGTGAGTGCGAGAGAGAAAGCTCGGCACGTTATTGTGCTCCGGTCTCTATCACCCTCTCTCTCCCTCTACCTCCCTCTCTCTTTCTCCATCCTTGAAAACGTGAAAATGCTGAAAAACCGGCGAGGAGAGAATGGAATAAAGGCTGAATAAACGATTGAATGAGTTGTAGATAGGAGAAATATATAAAGTTAGCTCGTTTTTTTCTTAGCAGCCCGCTATTTATTTTTACGGGACAGTTATTCTGCAAAAAAAGGTTGTTTTTGTTATTAGACATTTTAATGGCAATACTCCCATCTACATCTGGCATTGCTATTAAAATAAATTAGTTTATTAGTAAGAAGACGATGTTTAGCTGTTATTTAATATTATTGCAACCAAATCGATGGCTTTCGGGACGATAAACGTACGTCTAAAATACGCGGTGTTGATAACAGAAAAGTCATATATATTTTTTCTTGCATTTTTTATACATCAACGGTATTGATAAGAAAATCAACTTTGCACGGAAAAAGGAGTTGATTCGAGTAACGGGAAAATTGTTTACTACATCAATTCGAATTGGTCAAAAAAACAGAACCAAAGATGATAGTATAACCAACGTGATTGGTAAGCAATAGTACATAGTTGTCATAACTATTTTATTGATTGTGCTTTTGTAATATCTATTGAATGTTAATAACTATAATAGCAGTGACTACCTTTACTCTTAAAGATTGCTTACAGAAAAATATTATTTAAAAAATATTATTAAAATGGTCATGATCGTATCTATTTTTATTGGTAGCTTTAAATAACGATAGCTAACTGTGACAACCGATTGGTTAGGATAACGAATCATTTTTTCTGTGTAGATAAAATTGAAATAACACACCGTTCATGTAACAATAAATAAGTTAAAAACGTATTAAAAATTTACACTATCACATCGTGTTTCACACACAATTAATTCCGAAGTTATGAAGAGAAATGAAAAATTACAAATAGTACACTATTTTTTTTAACTTGTGTGCGTGATTTTCTTCTTTTATGCCTGTTTATATGTAGTGTGCATTAGTGCCAAATTTGCGTGCGAAGTAATCACTGGACCACACGATGCGCAAATCGTGCACTACGCACACTATAAACAGACATGAGAAGTAAAATTTATTTTTCGGATTTGAAAAATAACTATTTCCCAAAAAGATGAGGGAAACAATCGCATCACACAACTAATATGTCACACAGAATGTTATCACAGAATTGCTCCAGCTTATCAAGACGAAAGATCCCGTCTCCACTTTAGCGCAACAACGTAGCTCCGGATATGATCCAGTATTGAGTTGGTGATCCCGCCAGGAAAGTTGCATTACTTGCGATGCAGACAAGCGGCGCGTGCACGCGTGAGTATCGCGACGATACGCGAGAAGCGCACACAGAGACGTGCCTCGACAAGCAGACAGAGATGACTGAAGGTGGAAGCGATCGTGCGAGGAATTTTGAAAGGTGCCGCAACAGCATCACCCCTCCGAAGTCCCTCTCCTCTCTCTCCCACTTTTCTCTACTACGCGCTGGGCCCTATGCCCGCGTTATGCGTATGTGTACACAGGCGCTGCTTGCGGGCCCCCCGGGCCTAGTTTTTATCGGCATCCTTTGTTCTAGTCTCGCGACGTGCGCGCGATCCCCTTTCGGCCCGTATTACAATGAGCACAGTGTTTTTTCTTACGCCGCTGGTTCCGGGGCTGCGCTCGGGCCGGTTTTGGCCCAAGTGAAAAAACGCGAAGTAGGGAGGAGCAGCCCGGCGACGCGAAACTCGCCGAGGATACGCGAGAGCGCGAGTCTCGCCGGTATCCCCACACGGATACGTGATCGTATTATCCACAGCTCGTTTCATGCGTCCATTATAATTAGTCTCGCCGGCGCATCCATTTCCTCCTGCGAAGAGTATCGCGCAGCCGAGCCCAGATTTGCGCCGGTTTTATGTGTTCGAGTTTGCAAGATTCTTCCTTTTTAATATGACACGCTTTTTCACCGCAGTTGTGGCTATATACCCTGCTTTATCGGGCCATCTCGTTCGCAGTAATTGAGATGCTTGGAATGTTTGAATGCACCGCGCGTTTCTTATCTTTATACATCCACTATGCTGATTGAAGATTCTTACTGTCTTCGTATCATTAGGGTGAATATCAGTGTCAATTAGGTGATACAGTAGACACGAAAGGAAATAATTATGATATCTCGATAATTTTGAGGGTTAATTTGAAAATATTTTAACAAGTTTTTAGTTTTAAATTAATATACTGTTCACTTTATAACATAATACTTTCATTCGGTGAAGCAAAATTAAATTTTTAATTAATAGTAATCCAAGAGAATGTCGGAGCCGTGACAGATTTTTCGATTAAATTTATCATTATTGAACATAAAGAAAACTAATAAGTAAATGAAAAATGAAATAAAATAAAAAATGAATGAATTTAATAATTGAATAAATGTAACACTTTTATTACATAATAAGCTTCGATATCCCTGAATTAGCTTATTCGTGTACTTTTCCAAGCTAGTTGGATATTTAAATTGAAGTAGGAAAAGCAAACGATTGCTCGAACATGATATTCGCAACAGATTTATTTTATTATTGATGATATGTAAAATCCAATGATTAAACAACAAAATCAATACTAATGATATTAGTTATGTCGTAAGAATTTCAATGAAAATTATTCCACACCAACAAATAAAGGTAGTAACGCAGTAGATAATTATTCCTTGCTATCCCTTTCACATCTTAAAATATACGTCTGCCCCCGAGACATTTATATGAATAAAAATTATTCGCCCTTATATGCAGCGCGTAATAATGAAGAGGCGGCAGCCGGAACGAGCTTCCTTCATTAGAATCCCGCCCCGCGATTAAAATGCCGCTAGGCCAGCGCTACGTGATCTCGCACTTTAAGAGCAGGTTATGCGCGAACGAGACTTTATATGCGTACGATCAAGAGGGAGAGAGGGATAGAGCATCTCCCATTCGTCGTCTGGCACACATATATTTGTCTTCGCGGTGCTACAAAGGTGCTGCCATTCAGAGGACGATGACATTCTCAGGCGCGGCGAGTATGTAAATGCACTTCGTATGGGGGTTCGCGGGAGAGCAGTGAGAAGCTTGCAGGGAAGCGAACCACTCTACTTTTTTCTCCCACGATACTTCTTTTCCACATACGCCACGTTGCCTTTGACGAATCTTCAGCCACGGGATCTTTTCCACTTATTAAGGATTGGATGGCGATAGAAATCATATCAAATTTTTTGTTTGGTATAACTGGAAATTTGAGTATAGTAGAATACTCTATATTATTATTATTAATATTTAGCTTTCTCAAAGAGGAAGCTTTGTATAAGGGGGGAAAAAATATTTGAGACAAAAAATGTTTAAAATCATGTTTTAAGATTTTTGACACCATTGTTAGTAGTTTTTGAGCAACAAAATGTTCGTGTGTGAGTGTGTACTTGCGATAACTTTTTAACTATTCGAACGATTTTCACCGGATAAGGCTTATTCTCTTCGTTTCGGAGGAGGAGAATAAAAAGGACATAACCTATTTTTCGATTTTATCGCTTTTCTCTTTTTTTTTATAATCAAAAAACGATTTTGATTTTTAGTTTTTTCGATTGTTCAATTGTTACAGCTATAATTACTTAACATTATAAATTTTCTGTTTTTAAAGTTTAAATTATTTTGAGTCTATCATTTGTTATTAATGAAAATATGGTTTATATTTCTTCAATTTATTTCTAAAAGAATATTTTATTTATCGACTTCAAATTTTAACCACTTATTTCACTTAACTAGTACACCATTTTGCTAAATTTTCATGTGTTTATCTTCACTTGTTGTCGAGAAAAAAAATTATTTTAGAAAAAAAGTATTTTAAATTAATTTTTTTTTTTTGTGAAAAATTTATTTTTAGCATTTAAATTTAAGAAAAGGAATCAATAATTATTTTGAGGAAGCTATGTTCCAATGAATTGGCGGCAGTTTTTTATATTGTATTAGTCAATACTAAAAAAAAAATTAATTTATTATATAATGTTACGCACTTATCTAGAGCCATACAATTAATGAATATTGTTATTATAAAAACCATTGTCAATTCATTGTGATTTTCTTTCTCAAAAGTAATTTAATGTTTATTTACATTTACTATTGACTCTTCGAATAAAAATTGATTGACTCCATTTTTAATTTGTATAAATTTTCTGTGAAAAAAGTTTAAAATATGATTAAACAACTTCTTCACCTTAGAATAGATTAAATGATAATTATAGAAATAAGAATAGATTTTAAATAGCCTTGATTAAAATAATTTTTCAAGTCCATTACACCTTGCATAATCTAACGCGATAAAAGAAAGTTAAACTCGGTAAGTGCTTAAACTATGGATAAATAAGTTTAAGCAGAAAATCTCAGCATCATTTATGAAGTTTCTCGTGCACCGTACAGACGAAGAGAAGAAATGGAATCCGTTAATGGTTCTGGCTGCAGTCGCTCGCAGGCAGGGAACAACGAGCAACTTTGCATATTAAAGAACGCCGGGAAACCTGCAGCGAGGCCCGTTTCATTAGCGGTACCGCGACGCGACGAGGCGCTACAGCCGAACCAACACACAGCAGTCTTATAAATACATTTCTTTAATTGAACTAATCCGGTTACGAGTCTGCGCTCGCTCCGGCGAGTTAATAAGCGAAGGAGAGCCGCGCCAATGAGCCCGGCGCTGCCAAGTCGTCGCGATTGAAAGTTAATCGAAAAGCCGATAAGAGTCAACGGGCAAGAAAACCCGCGGCATTTAGAGGCTGAATCGGCCGGGCGACTTTTTTCTCTTACATACAGGCTCCCTCTCTCCATCTCTCTCGACGTCGTCGTAAAAATCAAGAAAGGAGATGAAAAATGTGAAAAGCTAAGGAGGTAAAGAGCTCTCGGGATAATTGCATTAATTTATCCCCGCGCTCTCGCACCGCCGTCGCCGCAGAGTAATTCCGCAGATCCGGCAGCCAGCGGCTAATTACATCTTTAGCAGTTCTCCGTTTCTTTTCCTCTCTCCTTTCATTCTCTGCCGCTCTTTCTTATCGAATTTTAAGAATCCTAGGAAATCGTCCGTAATTCTCCCGCAGTCACGAGGGTCTCTCGAGGCTTTTCTAAAAGCCGCGCTTACCAGCCGCTTCTGGCTGCGATTGTTAATGTTATATTTCTGCGCTATAGTAAAAGAAGCATATAACTATATGCGCGGCGAAACAGGTCGAGAACGCGCGGGACTTGAGGAATGAATGAGAAATTTCGTTCCCGCTAACTAGCCCACCGCCGCCACCGTCGAATACATATATATACTGCAGCGCGAGCTACATTATCACGGGCGAGTTTTGTTATGAAAATTAATGGGAATCTCCATATTTAGCGCGAATGCGATTTCGCTGTCTCCGCGAGGATGGAGCAAAAACGTCGCCGTGTAGGTACATTATATACGCCGGAGTGCGCTGCCAGCGTCATTGATAATGGAGAGTATGTGCTGCAGCGACGAAAAAAAGAGCGGAGGGAGAAAAGGAAAGGCGTCTCGCCGGACGAGGAAGCGAGAGTAGGCAAGGGGTGTGTGAGTGTGGATGGAACATACGCGAGAGAGAGAGAGAGAGAGAGAGAGAGAGAGAGAGAGAGAGCGGCATCCCGTCGAGCGAGAAATTTGCATGCCTGCTTCTGGACTTAATTAGGTTAGTCGAGGCGAACGGGTTGGAGTTCACACACTTCATTAGAAATTCCGAGCGACGGGGCGAGCGCTATTTTAATGCGTCCTAGCGCGTCTTCTTTTTTCTCTCTCCCTCCGCCGGCGAATTTCCTTGTTTTTCTCTCCCTTACATGCGCAACCTCTGCGCGCCCGATGTAATTCACGAAAATCTCTTCTCTCTCGCCGGCCTGACTTCTGTCGCGGCTGTTGTATTACAGCCACTGTCACTCCCCTTTTCATTTATTTAATTGCCATTTATGCCGGAGAGATTTCGGCTCGCGCGCGATAATGCGCCGCCGAGGCGAACGAGAGACGGGGAAAGAGGGCGCGCCATTGAATGCAGCAGCGTGAACCCATCCAAATTAGACTTCCGTTTTCACAGGCACGTCGCCACGCCGCGCACCGGGCGCTGGCGCGCTCTTTTTCTTCTCCTTTTTTTCTTAACGTTTCATGCGGATCTACGCCGAGCACCAGGTGACATTCTCACACTGCCTGTGTGTATGTTGAATTTATATTTAGATTTATCTTGCCCGCAGCGGAACGACGATACCTCTGATTATTTTATAACTCTTCCACGCCCGCGGAAATAAATACATATATCATACTAATGAGCAAACACGGCCGGTCTTTAATCAAATGAAAAGTTATCTTAAAATATATTGTATATAAATAATTATAGTCTCTTACCTCATACATTTTCATGAAACGTGCAATTTAATTAAGAATAAGCCGCAGCGGTTTCGCAATCGCCTGAAGAGTTTTCAAATTTAATTGAGACATTAGCTGTCCTCAATTCCCTATCTTGCTTTCCGAACTAATATATATAGGTGTCGAGTGAGCTCGCGCGCGCGTTCTCTCTCACTGTCTCGTTATAGAAGGCTCTTGTCGACAGCGCATGGACGAGGGGTGAAGAATCGGGCGGCTCATTATCGGTGAGGTCAGGTTAACGATCAGTCGGCTCAGCCCCCAAAACGAAAAGGAAAAAAGAAAACGATCGGTCGCATGTATACCGCAGAAGGGATCCGACGAGTAGAGCTAGAGAGCGGGGAATGAGAGAGAAGGCAAACAACGGCAATCATCGACAGGCCAACAGTGCAACCTGCAGCGATATTTACTGCAGCTGAATGCACCGATCGACGCGCCCCAGTTAATGGGGTGTGTGTGTACGCACGCTCCCCGTGTGTGTGTACGCACGCGAGGGATGAATATCTATTGATTGGCTCGGGCTTTTTCCCTCCCCTAAATATCGGAACTATAGCACCCGACACCTGCGAGCAACTCCTCTTCTCTTCTTCCTTTTTTTTGACCTGCGATTCGAGCGCGTTACACGCGGCTAATGTCCCATTCTCCGCTGCGCGGCGGAAGCCACGTGGCGGCATCGGAAAACAGGTACACATCTCGCAGTCTATTGTACGAAGCTTCTCTCTTCCCCTCCACTGACTTCCTTTCGTTCCCGATAATCGATACTGTCATTATTAGACGCTCGCGGGCTTTGTGCGTGCGCCGGATTGTCGCGTCCAAATCCCTAAAGTCACGTCGTCGCACAGGTATATACGTCTCCCGGCGTTCGACAGACACTAATGAGATCTGCTCGGTGTATCATTAACGGACAGGTATCGCGTTCTAATAGATTTTAAGCTGGAATCGCTCTCGTCATTCGTCCACGACCGAATTGATTGTTGGCAGCTCGCGCTTTTTTATTTATCTTACAAATTGAGCGGGAAAATGAGATTATGATAAAACACGGCAATGAAGGAGGAGCTTCGTTTTCTGAAATAGACGGAAATGTAGCGGATTCTATTACGAGGAGAGATGGTTTACTTGGAAAGAGTTTTAACCAAGCTTTCGCGCTACCTTGATTTCGAGCCAGTAATGATATCTTTGAAAACTCGAGGAGAGAAATGAAAAGATAACGATAAGCAGAAAGTCCTATTCTCCAACTAATTGAGCGAATTTTATTTCATTTTTATCCTGTTTATTGAAAAAACATTTCATTTCTTCATAATTTAAGAGTAGAATAATTACTATGGGACGTCAAATTTTTATTTATAGTTAAAATAATCCTCATAAAACGTATAGGAAACTTTGATTAGTTTATAAATTTAATAAACTATCGTTCTTAATTGACTTATTCAATGGTATATTTTAGCATAACATTAACATTTCAATATCGTCTTAATTTGTTGTCTCATTAAAATTCATAAAAACTACATGTATTCTTATTGTATACGTAATAGAAATAATTTGAAGGACACGTATCTCCCAAAAAGTTCTAAACTGTACCGATGTATCAAAAATAAAGAATATCGTCTTATTGTTAGTTTACACGATATGGTCATTTTCTTGATTCTGAGGATAAAAACAGTAAATAATTCAATCATTCAAATCTGTTTTAAGCATTAAACGAAAAAATAAGATTTTTATTTTCGTATTATATAATAATAAATAGATAGGATTTTTCTGGACTAAATAAAATTCTGAATAGGTGAGGAGGAATTCTAATGCCCTAGTATGTATTGCCATTATACTTTCATTAATTTCTTATACTTGTGTGTTATTGGCATTAGAGTAACTTGTCTATCGTAATAGAATAATAATCTTATTTTATTCTTTTGAGATAATTTCTAAACATGATAAAGGTATAAAAAATTAGTTTAAGCAGTAAATTATCATATAATACAAAAATACTGCATGGTTACCAAGACCATATTTACAAAACAATTTGTAAATTTTATTATAACTTCTCGGTATAGGAATTTAATTATGGCCTACGCGCGATTCGATTTGAATTAAAATCTGTCGTTTAGTTCTACTACATCGGAAGGTATCTTATTATTCAATTATAATGAATCTTAATATAAAATCTTTAATTTAGTATTGATATTCAATTTATTAATAATTTAAAGTGGAAGTAAATATTTCAATGCGATAATTAAACTATTCGTTTCACTTACCCAAGGGAGAACTATTACTTACAAAGCAAGTCTTGGCCTGGGTCACCAAACTCACTGGAAGTTTACAGAATAATTTTTTTAAACGAAAAAAACGTGTCCCAGGGTTTGTGCTAATGTGCCCTATACCTCCAAATATATGCGAGTTATTAAATTTCCAAAATTAGTTATTTTCTTATCGTCTCTTTTAAAAAAACACCAACTAACGAAATATGCAGAATTATAGTAAAAAAACATCGTTTTGAAAAAATAGCTAACTTTGGAATTTCATCAGCTTGTATATGATGGAGGAAACATTCATAAAAAGATTTTGCTTGAATTTTCTGTCAGCTTTACAACCACTTCTAGCCAAGCGATTCTGTAGAAACGCCATGAACTAATTAATTACATTATAATTTATTTTATTAACTCTAATTTTAATATAAGCTCTTCTTAAACATATTTATTGAAGACCACCCTATACACATGGTAGCAATTCCAAATAATACATGTATTTAAAATATGTATGTAGAGACGGAAACTAACGAGGGATTCTTTAATTATATAGGGAAAGGATAAAAATTGCGCTAATTTTCAGTTGTAATAACAAGGATCTGCGCGGTGAGTAACTCTATATTTAAACGCGGATCGACGTGAGATGTAGATATATGGCCTCGTAGGCGCTAATTTGAAAATGATCGTCATAACGATCCCTACGAATAATACCGGCAATCTTTGGAAACTTGCACCTGGTATAAGCCTTCTGTCGCATCGCTCGGGCAGAGCGGCGAACTACTTATTTACTTACCGTCCCGATTACGGCCATTATGATTCTATGCTTCTTTCGGGCTATATGCGAACGCGCCAGCGATGGAGTGTCCGAGCTCGACATGAGAAAGAGAGAGACAGAGAGAAAAGGTAAAATCGCCGGGAGCATCTGCATTACGGTTATAATACGAGAGCTATATTATTATTTTTCAGATTTCAACCCCGTTTTCGATGCTTCTCCCTCGTTCCGACGGGCGCGCGTGTTGGATACAATAAAGAATACGACAAAAAAACATGGAGTGAGTGCGCATGCGCGCTTATAAGCGTATACGCTTGTGAGAGAAAGAAGGAGAGACATCACTGTCCGGCCATTGCGGACCGACAATGCATATATGTATCGTCGCTCCTCGTTGTAATTCCAGCTTTGGGATCCCTCTTTTCAACTGCCATGCTATCCGAGCATTATTCAAGTCGCCAGACAAAGGACTATCACGTTACCAATTCTTTCGACCCGAGAGAAAGAGAGCATCTTGCGATTATTTCGCATCACGCGTGAAATGCAAATATCCGAAGGAAAAAATTTCATGCGACCTTAATGAAAGGCTGCTAGAATATATATATGAAGGCTACTTTGAAAATAGATGCTGATCAATCTTTAAAGAATAACCTGAACGTTACCTTGGTGGGAATATTTTTATGGAAAAAGTAATGAGATGCTCCAAATCAAATTGCATCTATGTATAAAATCATATTTTTTTTATGCAATTCAATAAATTCATAATAACTCATATAAAGTTTGTAATTAATGATTTATTCATTGAAATACTAGGAAATTCGTGTATATAACTGATATAAATAAATATAAAAAGGAATTTGAAAGTCTGGATTTTCTATACATGATACACAAAAACCACAATTTATAATTTATTTGGAACACTTTGTTACTTGATTCGTAAAAAAATTTCTACCAGGAATTTTTATCCAATTATTAAAAAATGGTGTATTGAATAGCTTTATTAATACACTATTCAGTATCCATTTTCGAATGAAAGATAAACATCTTATCCTGCCGAGTTCACGTTTTAATTATTGAAGAGTCTTTTATAGTAAATTTCGTGCAGAAGTTATAGCTAAAATGTGGTACTATAATATTAATTGTTTATCCATATTAGAAATAATGGAACTAACATGTTTTAACAAATACAGCGCAATAACTCGAAAAATAAAACCAAGTTTTTGACAACAACTATCTACATTAATTTGAAAAAAATTAAAGTATATCCGGTTACTTATACAAGTAACTTGTGAGGGTTTCATCAATACTCAATACTAGTCTTGGCATCGTCTTGGTCTTGGCTTGAAAATCAATACAATATCGAGACAATACTTTGCTATCTATATTCGAGACAAGACCAAGACCGAAGGTTACAACAATATCGCCTTGACAAGATTGTTATGTCATGGTATTGCAATATTCTTGGTCTTGGAATCGAATGAATGTGATAATATTTCATTTCAAGACCAAGACTTTTCGACAAGACCAAGACCGATACCAAGACAAGACAATACTTTTTATTCTGATATTTTTCAAGACCAAGACGATACTTTCGTTAAATCTCGTATTGTCTTGGTATCGGAGTTTAACTTGTAACAAGTTAAACTCCGATATATTTTAAACGAAACATATCTAATCTTCTAGACAAAAAATGCTTGTAAAGAAATTTCGTTTTAATTTCGAAATAAATCTAAGCTTTATCTTTGCAGTTCGTCTACAAAGTAATACTTGAAGCATGTATACGGCGTTTCTTGCAATGCCGACGCTCGTGGCCTAATTTCGAATACTAACCTTCTGTTGTTTTTCTACACACGAAATGACGCGACGCAAAAAATCCTCCCCCTCCATGGGAGAGCGAAAAACGAACAAAGACGTCTGAAAAGAGTGCAAAGAAGACGGAGGGCATGAATCGCTCTGCGAGTTTTTTGCGTCTTCATCAGATTTCCGGGCGAGCGGAGCACAGTCGGAAGTACGTGCGGCCGGGCTTCCTACCCACGCACACGAGGGGGGGAAGAACGAGCGAGCGTCAAAGCACCTCATAAGTATATATATACCCGCTGCCTCCTTCTGCTCCTTGACATATACAATACATGTGGAGGGTTCGAGAGCGCGTCTCATTAATCGATCATCGCCTTGAGCTACGCAGTAGCGCTGCGCGTCGTAGATCCTGCACGGCAGATAGCCGGACGCGGGACGAGCAGAGCTTATATTATACTCTCTCTCTCTGCGCAGGGAAAAAAGTCCCTGCGCGCAGGACGACGAACCAATACGACCCTACAGCGCAGATCTGGACGCACGATATACGTGCCAGCCAGTCAGCCAGCCAGGGAGCCGCGTCGGCTCTCGTCAGTTGGATGTCAACCCTCCTTGTTTTTTGCCTCTCTTTTAATAATTGATCATCTGATTACGTTACATACACACCGTGGCCTCTACTTTCCGTGGCGCGCGCTTCTCCCCTCCCCTCTCTCTCTCTCTTTCTCTGCGCGCACGTATATATAAACGAGCGACGTCGGAGAGCATTATTCTTGCACCTATATACGCCGAGCCACTTTTTTTTTACTTCTTTCGTCTCTACTCGCGGGGACGCCATTTGCATTTAACCCCCTTAACGACAAATACGCCAAAGCCGCCCCTTATAATGAGGGCCCCCCACCAACGGGCACTTTCGCTGTTTTTTGCCTCTCCTCGTTGTTTTTTTTATTCGCTCGCTATGTACGCACGGGGGCCTCGCGCACTATTGTCCACGACACAAATTCGCTCCACACACTCGTCGTCGTCATCTCTCTCTCTCTCTCTCACTCTTCATATTAGGTCTTTCAGTCGAGACTTTTGTCTCGTGCTTCAGCGCGCATGATTCCCAGATGCTGCCAGTTATTTCAGCAGTTTCAATTCATTTAAAAAAATTGTTTGATAATCAAATGGTATAATTTTTAACGAATCGGAATATCAATCTTTAAATGAGTTGAAACAATTGAAATATAGTATTTCATCTTTTTAATTGAATATTCACTGATAAAAATGTGCGTAGATGCTAGCACTATATCGTTTACTTATCAAAATATAGTTATAGTTACTATGTTGTTTAGTAAAATATACTATATAATAGTAGTTTCAACTATAATAATAATCGAAACGCAACTATAATATAGTAATTTTACAATAAATTAGATAGTAACGATTTTTCACGATACAATTGCTGTAACAGTAACTATACTTTTATCTCAGTGTTACGAAAAATCTCTACACGATTACGATATTTTTGATGTATATTATAGTAAAAGTAAAAACTAGCAGGTATAAGTCTCGCTCTCTCTTCATTCTATAAATTTTGTATTTTGTACCTTTCACTTGCGTTAAGAAAAATACTGACATTCATTTTTTCTCTCCATAAAATCATTTTTGAAGAAATTTGGTAACAAACATGTGTGAACAGTTATGTATTTTTAGAAAAATTTTGGACCTAATATCGCAGATTTCAAAATCAAGCTTTAAAGCTTCTGACGTTTTAGTCCGAATTTTGCACTTCAAAAACAATTGCGTTCAAAGGAAATGACTAAAAAATATTAAAAAGTGCTTCAAATAATGAAAAAAAAAATATCATTTGAAATTATATATTATTTAAGATTTTTACTTCAGCTTAAAAAAACCTTTGTAATATCAAAAAAGCATGATAAAAATGTTTTATATAACGTTAGAACCGAAATAAAATATTTTTTAGAAAATTTCCGTACGGATATAGGTAAGTATGTTTGTATGTAGCTCTTGATCAACTGACCGATTTTGACAGGA